>WTXG01000100.1:0-135006 GCA_022496185.1 Multifurca ochricompacta
CAAGGACAATGCCGGTCATAACATGGTCATCAAGGGAATAGACAAGGCCAAACAACGTGTCACGTGATGAAGAAAGAAAACAAGACGACACGCGGGGTTCGTAACACATGTCGTGAAGACTGACCAATGGCTGTCCTCGCAAAAACTTCCTCTGGGAGCACCGTCACATCATTGTTGTCTTCCGCACCATTATTCAGATCCGGTCGCCTTGATAGGGCATCTGCACGAGCATTACGACTTCCAGCAATGTGCTTCAGTTCAAAGTTGTATTCTTCGAGCTCTAGGACTTCACGAGCAACCCGTCGGCTTATTTTGTGAGGTTCCTTCCAATAGAGTAGGTTGGAGTGATCAGTGTGAATGATGGTCTTGTAGGAAGTCCCTGCTAAGTACGGTCGCCAGTGTCATAACGCTTTTACTATGGCCAATAGTTCTCTATCCCAAATGTCATAATTTCGTTCCACTGGCGAGAATGTTTCTGAATAAAAGGCTACTGGGTGGAGAAGTCCCGTCATGTCCCGTTGATTCAGTACGGCACCATTCGCGAAGTGAGATGTGTCAACTTCAAGTTCGAAGGGTTTCTGCAGATCTGGTTGTAAAAGGACCGGTTCTGAGCTGATGATGTCGCGAATTTGTTCAAAAGCCGTTTGATGCTCCTCTGTCCAGTGCCAAGGGACGTCTTTCTTCAGTAATCTGTTCAGTGGTTGGGCGATCCCTGAGAATCCCGAACAAAGTGTCGATAGAAGTTACAGAAACCGATAAAAGACCGCACGTCCTTGACACACGTAGGCACTGGCCATTCTTGTACTCCTTGCACCTTCACAGGGTCCATCCGTACCTGTCCTCCTTCTAGGATAACTCCTAGGTACTCGACACTTGACTGTTCGAATGAGCATTTGGCGGGTTTAAGGTACAGATCGTGTTTGCGAAGGATGTCCAACACCTGGTGCACTCATTCTCGATGGTGGGTCAGGTCATTTGCAGTGGCAACCAATATGTCGTCCATGTAAACCACTACTTCGCCAGTGAGAATGAGGTCACGGAAGATGTGGTTCATCATTGATTGGAAGGTAGCAGGTGAGTTGGTGAGGCCAAAAAACATAACATTTGGTTCGAACAGCCCCTGATTGGTCTTGAAGGCCACTTTACATTGATCCCCATCTTTGATTCGAATGTTATTGTATCCCCAGCGGACGTCCATTTTGGAGAATAAGGACTTATCCCTCATGGTGTCGATGAGTTCCGAAATAAGTGGCAAGGGGTAGGCGTTTTTCACAGTATAGGCATTTATCTGTCGGTAATCTTGAACAGGTCGAAGTTTGCCATCTTTCTTCTTGATAAAGAAGAACGGCGATGCGTATGGTGATTTTGACGGTCTAATATATCCTTTTGCAAGATGTTCTTCCAAGAACACTGTAAGCGCGGTTTGTTCTGTCTGTGACAACGGGTAGATTTTGCAGTCGATTGCCGATGGGGTATCAGGTATGAAGTCAATGGCATGATCCCATGGTCGCATGGGAGGGAAGCATTGCAATTCCTCCTCTGAGAACACTTTCCAGTGTCTATGGTATTCCGCTGGTACCACTTCTTCAAATGTCTTTTCCATACGCCCTTCTACTGCCTTCTGCACGAGCTCTGATGCTTTGGTAACAAAACAGCAGCTTGGGTCCTCCTCTTTTGTTACTGCCGCTGTAGAGTGTCGGGCTGCATAGTCATACCCCATAGATGTGATGAGCACAGGGTAGGAGTCCTTGCTCATTGTCGCATCGCCCCAATTGATCTTGGGTTCGAATGCAGCGAGCCAGGGATACCCCAGAACTAAGTCTTCTCCGCCTAAGTTGGTGACTAGGAAGCGTATTGTTTTTGTCTCCTCCCCCACCTGGACGTTCAGGTCGGTGTAATGCGTAATTTTTCCTGCCCGATTGGCAGTTCCGTCAATATTCCAGATATTCTTTTCTTGGGGGAGTGCCAGCATTCCCAATCCCATAGTTTTCACCATTTGTGGGCTGATGAAATTGTCGGTAGCTCCTGAGTCGATCAGGATGTCGCGATCGGCCGTTTTCTGTGTAGTCTCGAAATGTACTGGTATTTTCAATGATTTGAAGCGACTAGTATACACAGAGGTTACATGTAGTGCTCGTGCCCAGGCCGATGGGTTTGAGCCGATCAAAAATCCTTCTTTGCGAATGCCTTTTCCACTAGGATGGCTCACACTTCTTCGCTTTCCTTCATCATGCTTGCCCATATTTCCTGCACCTTTTCTTCCTTTGTCTTTTTGTTAACGGTCAGTGGATTGTTATGGACTGGTGCAACCGTTGCTTCCGCCGCTCGTACCCCCTTTTTCGGGCATTCCCTGGACATGTGCCCTTGCGCCTTGCAGCGAAAGCACCTTCCTTCTTTCATCAACGTTTGCCTTTCATCCTCCGTGAGCACAACCCGGGCTCTGGTCCTGTCAGCAGAGGTATCCATGGCATTCGGATCCCTCTGACTGGTATGTGCGGGTTTGACTCCGAAGGCGGCCTTCCATTGGTCGCGGGTCTTTCCCTTTTTTGTGTTGACCCCAAAACACGTCTGGAAATCAAGGTAATCTTGCTGCTGTCGGCGAGCAGCATCAACCCATGTATCCCAATCATTGGGATGGTGAAACTGGATGATGTTCTTTACCAGTGGGTTGGGCAACCCCTGGGAGAAGAGGTCCAGTGTGGCCTCTTCGTCGGTGTCATAGCCGGCTCTGTTGGCCAGACTTCTGAACTTCGCTACATAAGCGTCGAGTTCTCCCTTTTCCATCCTAAGGGACTTAAGCTCTCGAGCGGCCTTCTGTTTGGCCTGCCCATCCGTGAATGCGTCCTTAAATCTTTGGGCAATGGTTTCCCAAAGGCCCTCGCTAGTGGTACAACGGCCACTTTCGATTTGTTCGTTCAGCCACTCCAGCTGTTCCATGGTCCAATCGTCTACAGCCTCCCCTCGGATCAGAGAGAGGAAGAGGTTTGCACGTTGGAAAGGGTTAATGATTTGGGGGACGTCATGGTTGAAGTTCTTAAAGGTCGTGAACTCCAGCATAAATTTCTTGCTTTGCGACCGATCCCCAGTGAACGTTTGGGGCAGTACTCCCGACAACCGTCCCGATGGTGGGGGAATGTTGGGTGGTAGCATGGCTGGCGGAGGTGGGGGGGGAGGTGCTGGGTCTGGGAGCTGGGCGGCGATAGTGGACATGTTTTGGTAAAGTGGGGTGACGGTGTTGGTGGACTGTATTGAAATCTGGGGAGTTGTCAAAGCAGGGGCTCTGGACATGACAACTGCTGGTGCAACTGGGGTTGTAGTCGATGCTAATACCAGTGCTTCTTCACTATGTTCTTCTACGTACTCTTCTGGCTCAGAGTCCGTAACGATGGCCGGGGGATTCTCTCTCCACGGTCCTAAACCAAATTCAGGAGGGGCGGGTCCTGTAGTAACCCAAGAGTGTCGGCTGTCCGAATATCGGATACGATACCAAACTCTTTTCTCGTCGTCATATTCTACCGGTTGGTATCTTCCGTCGTGATAGACGTAGTATCCAAACTTGGACTCAAAATCTTTCCAGGTGGCAGAGCCAAGTACTTGTTGTGAAAGGTCAGGCTCGTCCCTTCGTTCGATGGGTTCTTCTTTGAACAGGGTCTGACTGTGGCTGGAAGCCACGATGAGAGACTCGACTTGATGTTATGTCCAGTGCGGGACGTTCCACACGACTTGTGTGACAGCGTGATACAGGGGTTCGGATAAGAAACCAATAAGGTCTCTTGGAGTGAAGTGTGATGAGTCAAAGTCAAAGAGGCTGTACTCTAAGATGATGGTGAGCAAAAAGTGCCAGAAGCACTTGAGACAGACAGATGTTTCAAGAGGACAAGTCCAGAAGACAAGCACTGATGTATTCAATAAGTCGAGTCTAAGGTCTACCGAGTAGCTATAGTGGACTTATATACGTAAAGCAGTGGGCGTCTACGAGATAAGGATACGGAGTCAAGTGGGCCCAAATATCTGAAAGCAGAGGGCGTAAAGCCTGGCTTCTACTGATAGGGGATTAAGTAAATGTCCAATCGTATGATAAGGAGATAAGCGATAAGCAAGGAAACAAGTAGGTAAACATATACAAGCAGACAAGTCACGGGGATGGACGAAGGGCATGTGACGGATCCCACGATGGAGACATGATCTGGTAGTGAAGCGTGGGCAGCAGGGAGGGGTTATTGTTGGGCAAGAAAAAGAATATGGGAAGCGATGGGGTTCGTAACAAGAGCGGGCCACTGATAACTAATTAGATTTACATTGCACGCTCAATTGGCTTTGGTATTTCATAGAGTAGTATTAGGACATATTTAAAGACACCCTGTAGCACGCTGCAGACCCCATCTTGTCCTCTTGGGGCTGTAGGTGCGCTTTATCATTTTATCTTTGTATTTAGTTAGGCCCAACTGATCTTGTCCTCTTGGGGCTGTAGGTGCGCTTTATCATTTTATCTTTGTATTTAGTTAGGCCCAACTGATCTTGTCCTCTTGGGGCTGTAGGCTCTTAGCAAAGTTCAATATAGGTCTATTCTTGCTGCATAAGCAAGGCAGAGTCCTCTGACTGCTTCAAGCCTTATGCATGCATTAATCTCCGTGTTCTGGGCAGCTTCTGACTAGGATTTTATCACCTCTGAGTTTTACTATGACATTTACATCTTATCTAATCTAACATAGCAAGCGTGGGATAGAAGCACCCATTACAACTTCCCACATCAGATTGACAATGGCATCTGTGCACTCCCTCCTAACAGTGTAACCCACTAAATCCTTGATATTCACATTTGCTTCGACCTTGATCACATCTTTCTGCCTTCCCAGGAAAGTCAAATATTCATTTAGTGGCAAGACAGATAAGCTTTCATCTGACACATCCTGAACCCCATTAGTTTCAAAGTTCTGAACCTTCTCCAAGTTCTTCTTGGCCTGTCTATTGCCTTTTGCCTTTATCATGCAGAGAGAACATGTTGCGCTGCATGTTAAAACATTTGCCTTCAGTGGAAATTTTTTGAGGCCTAGGGACTTCTTGCATTTTGCACACTTCTTTGACTCTGCCATCTCTAGATAGCTATGAGGTGGGCTTGGGAGAAGTGTGTTGACACGGGACATGTCTGGAGATGCTTCAGGCATCTGAGGATTGCTTTAGCTGTAGATAAGATTAGATTAGGTTCCGGAGTTTCGGACTTTTTACAATATCTTTATTACATTTCTTTCTCACCTTACTCAGCTGATTAGTGATGTCCTTAGTAATGTGCAGTAAGCATGTGATATCTCTTTGGCCAATGGCCTTTATCCCTCTCTGTCTATTGTCCGGCACTTGTGGACTTATTCCCAGTGCGCACAGACCATTTCCCCTGGCCCCTGTGGGTATATAAGGGTGTCTGTTTTGTCTCTTACACTTCAGAGTTCTTCTAACCTCTGAAGCATAAGTTCCTTTTACTTTACTCTCTACTACCTTTAGACTAACCTTCTATATAGACTTGTCTTTGTTCTATGTCAGTAGTATAGTATAATATAGAGTTCTTCTAACCTCTGAAGCACTTGTCTTTGTTCTAGCCTCACACACTACTAACCACAGTCAGTATAACCAGCAGCATGATTGTTTGACAGGTTATGGGCCCTGCCACTCATACTGATCTGTAAATTCCCTTTGTTCATTTACAGCCCAACTCGCTCTCACACACCAAGCTCACAAAAAGCTTCAAAGTTTTTCCCACCACTTTCTTCCTGTGAGCTTTCCTATTTACTGTCTGTGCACCTTAACACCCCACAGGATGACGCAGTTTACTGCTCATCCTGAACTGTTTGGCTAGCCCTTCAGGGTTCTTGCAAAAGGTGATGAGGGACCCTAAGTGGGTGAAACACCTTGAGCTCCTTGAGTGCGCACTAGGTATTAGTAATTTCTTAGTTGTAGCTGGGTTTTCGTCCCATAGATAGTCTTAGTAGGCCTATAGCCAGAAGCTTGTGGCTTTAAGTCCAGTCAATGCTTGGCTCTATCTGTAAGCCAGGTTTAGCGACCCGCATGTGGAGTTTAGGGTCTAGAACAAGGCATGGGTAGTGTACTCCCATGACACTTGGGCTCGATACAAGTAGGCTGCACTACTATAGTCTATACATAGTAGATATAGTCTTCATCTCTGGGCATAAGCATCCGTTGCCTTTGTAGGGTAACCACGCCCTACCAGAGACAGACTAGACATCTGCTTGGTCATGGCCCCAATCATCTAGGGCTTAATCATGGACTCCACCACCAGCATTAGAGGAAGGGCTATACACCCTTTGTCTCTAATGGAACTTGCAGTTGGCTCCTCCATGACATGACTCCCAGTCCTGTTTACACTAGACACTCTGGCTGTTGACACGGTATGTGTCTTGAGGTGCTTCAGGCATCTAGGTTAGGGTCTAAGCTGTGCTAGATTAGATTAGATAAAGATTCGGAGTTTCGGACTTTTTACCTTATCATTATTACCTTCTTTCTTGCGATGCACAGCAGCTGACTGATGTACCTTAGTAATCCTGTGTAGCATGTGATATCTCACTGGCCAATGGCCTTAGTCCCTCAGTAGTACATTCTAGCATATTCCATTGCACACAGACCATCCCTTGAGTGTATATAAGGGTGTCTGTTTCGTCTCTTACACTTCAGAGTTTCTTCTATCTCTGAAGTGTAAGTCATCCTCTCTACTATCCTCACTACCTTAGACTGACTCTGTATATAGGAACTTGTCTTTCTAGGTGTGTAGTATAGTATAATAGAGTTTCTTCTATCTCTGAAGTGAACTTGTCTTTCTAGCCTCACACACTAACTAACAGTCAGTATCACTGCGCGCACATGCCTGTTTATCACTGGCTAGTCTACCAGAGCTTATGTCTAGTTACAGGATTGCGCTAGACAGCTTTACTATACCTAGAAAGTCGCACAACAAAGGCAGGACCTTTCTAGGTTCTGAAGCATAGCGCCACAGTATGGGGTGGCACTCTTAAGCGAGACCTGGGCACTGGTTCTAATTGCTCCTTGGAACCAGGAACTTTCTATAACATCTCAAAAATGCCATCCTCAATTGTCTTCCCTCCCTCCTCCAAGATGGAGCACCTTGACGGGTCCAACTGGCAGGTTTGGTCTGCCAATTTTAATGCCCTTTTGAGGATGAACGGGCTCAGGAGGCACATTATCACAGCCTACCCTGACATGCCCCTCCTCCCTGAAGATAAGGAAGAGAAGGAAAAAATGCAGAAGGAAGTCATTGATCCCATCCTTAGGGAATGGATGGGAGAAGAGGAAATGTTGATTGGGCTCTTGTACCTCAATGTAACCCAAGAGGTTTACTCACAAGTAACCTCTGATGCCGACTATCCTTCTCTTTTTGAGAAGTATAGTAAGTTGGAACGGCTTTATGGTGCTGTAGGTAGCATGGCCACATATAATTTGTGGCTTGCCCTGGTGTCCTTCCATTTGGATGAAGGACAGTCTTTCAGGACCCAATTACAAAAGGTCCTGGATGCCAGGAGTACCCTCAGGGAGAATGGGATGGAGGTCAATGACCTCCAGATGAGCTTTATCTTATTAAAAGCTCTCCCTGACTCCTACAGTACCATTGCTGGTTCTATACTGGCCTCTGGCGATCCAGAGCGCCTTTCCCCTCAGGACCTTGTGCAGAGGTTCCTGAATGAGGAAAGTCGCCTGGCGGGTCCCTCAGGAAGTGGTAGTGCAGTCCTATCTAAGGCTGCACCTGTCAAATCAAAACCAAAAAATACAAATTTATCACCACTTCCCACTGCTGCCCCTGGTTCACAAGGGGTGGTCTGCTTCTATTGCCAAAAGCCTGGACACAAGTCCAATGCTTGTGCAAAGAAGAAGAAGGACCTGGAGAATGCCAAAAAGGGCAAGGCGGGTAACAAGAAGAGGGCTGAGGCCCAACATGTAAATACTATAGCCACCGTAGTTAATGGTAGTGGCAAAATAGAGGAGGTGCATGAAGCACCTCGCATTCACCTTTATGTGCACACCTATAATCTGGACATCAACTCAGATTATTGGATGCTTGATAGTGGAGCAATGGCTCATTTCAGCCCCAACCTTGAAGACTTTGATACATATAAAGTTGACACCACCCATGAAGTATCACTAGGTGACAACTCCATAGTCAAAACAAATGGAGTTGGCACTGTGATCATCAGGACTGATCAAGGTTTTGACTTGGAATTGAGCAATGTGCTCCACATGCCTGGAGGACATAAAATACTTGAAGAACAGGCATGTGCGTGCAGTGATACTGACTGTTGGATGTTAGTGTATAAAGCTAGAAAGACAAGTTACTTCAGAGGTAGAAGAAACTCTATTATACTATACTACACACCTAGAAAGACAAGTTCTATATACAGAGTTAGTCTAAGGTAGTGAAGATAGTAAAGAGAACGACTTACACTTCAGAGGTAGAAGAAACTCTGAAGTGTAGGAGACGAAACAGACACCCTTATATACTATCCAAGGGGTGGTCTGTGCACTGGGAATAAGTCCACAAGTGCCAGACAAAGTCCAAACAACAAACATGAGGGAGAAAGGCCATTGGCCAGTGAGATATCACATGCTACACAGGATTACTAAGGTACATCAGTCAGCTGCTGCGCATCATGAGAAAGAAAGTAATAATGATATGGTAAAAAGTCCGAAGGTCTGAATCTTTATCTAATCTAATCTTGCACAGCTTAGACCCTAACCCAGATGCCTGAAGCACCTCAAGACACATGCCATGTCAACAATACTCTCCACCAGTGCCCTAGTAGAAAAAGGGGCAACTGTGTTCTTTGATAATAAGAAGGCAACAATTAAATATGGCGATAATGTTATAGCGGAAGCATGGAAGTTTGGCAAATTGTACTGGGTGCTAGGCAAACACATCCTTAATAGCATCAGTACAACTGCATCTGCCTCACTAGAAATCTGGCATCAAAGAATGGGCCATATGTCAAAAGAGGCCCTGAAGAGATATGCTCCTGAGGCAGTAAAAGGCCTGAAAATAAATAATAGCCAAGTGGAAGACAAGCCGTGTTATGGCTGTGAAATGGGCAAGTCCCATTGTCTTCCATTTCCCCCATCTTCAAAGCACGCATCAGCCCCCCTTGAGATCCTGCATAGTGATCTCATAGGCCCCTTGCAGTGCAGTTCAATACAAGGGAATCTATACTTTGCCACCTTCTTGGATGACTTTAGCAGATATGCTCTGATCATTCCAATGAAGTCTAAAGATCTGTTCACACCAGTTTTCAATAAACTGAAGACATTACTTGAAAATAAATTCAATCATAAAATCAAGTGTCTTCATACAGATCATGGTGGCGAGTATGTGAACAAGGCACTGAAGGCAACGCTTGAAGATTATGGCATAGAGCATAAACTTACGATGCCGTACAGTCCACAACAGAATGGAAGGGCTGAGAGATTCAATAGAACCATTATGGAAAAAGGCACTAGCATGCTGCACGATGCTGGCCTGTCTCTCAGTTTTTGGGAGTGTGCTGTCAAGACAGCATGTCATATTTATAACAGAACTCCCATTTGTTCTAATAAGTGGAAAACTCCGCTTGAGCTTCTGGTTGGGAACAAACCAGATGTCTCATACTTTAAGGTCTTTGGATGCAAAGCCTATTATCATGTTCCAGAGGGCAAGTGGCGTAAACTAGATCCCAAAGCCAGGGAAGCCATCTTTGTCGGGTATGAGCCCACTTCTAAGGGCTATACACTTTGGGATAGTTGTACCCGGTCTCTCGTCTTTTCACGAGATGTTACATTTGATGAGAGATCCTTCCCATCCCGCTCTGATAAGGACAACAGAGCAGAGAAATCCATAGAGCAACCTAGTGAAGGTGGCTCATTTACTTTACCTGGTGGCCCAGTCCAGCCACCACCAGCTGTTGAACATAGAAGATGTTTGGTGATGCTTCAGGCATCAGGTGATTAGATTAGCTGCTTTGTAGATAAGATTAGATTCCGGAGTTTCGGACTTTTACCATATCTTTATTACTTTCTTTCTCACATTCCACAGCAGCTGACTGATACATCATGTAACATGTGATTTCTGTAGTGGCCAATGACCTTTATCCCTCTTGTTTATTGTTTGGACTCTGTCCGGCACTTGAGGACTTATTCCCAGTGCACAGACCATCCCTTGAATAGTATATAAGGGTGTCTGTTTCATCTCTTCCACTTCAGAGTTCTTCTAACCTCTGAAGTGTAAGTTTCTTTCTATACTATCTACTTCACTATTAGACTAACGTTCTTTACATAGAACTTTCTTGTCTAGGTCAGTAGTATAGTTAATAGAGTTCTTCTAACCTCTGAAGTAACTTTCTTGTCTAGCTTAAACCCGCTAACACTCACAGTCAGTATGCTGCGCCTCATGCCTGTTCGACACCAGCAACTGCTACACATGTTCCTGAGGCTCCTCAAGATGAGGAAGACCTAGAAGAGGAACAGGAGGACATTGTACCTCCACAATTAATACCACAGCCTACCACACCCACACATAACATAGACACCACACAACCTCAGACTATATATCAGACCCCTCCATCTCAAATCATGGAACCATCCTCCCCTCCCAAAAGAACCAAAGCAATCAGAAAATCACAAAGGATTGCAGACAGAATTCCTCAACCTAATTTTCAGAGGACAAGTCCACGCTCTGAATGACGAGATAGGGCAATCCAAGAAGATTTAGACTTGGATACTGCACACCCCAATTGGAATCATCGTCTGAATCCTTGATTCTACAACGAGGATAATGCAGAGTTTGTGCAAGGTTCTTCCAGACTTGGTCAGATGGATCTACTCAATGCTGCAGGATCACCTTATAGGGATCCTCTTACATTTAAAGAAGCAATGGAGTCTGATAATGCCAGTGATTGGCTTGAGGCATGTCAATATGAGATTGATGCCTTAGAAAAACTTAAAGTGTGGCGCCTTGAAGACCTTCCTGAAGGTAGAAAGGCTGTAAAGTCCAAATGGGTCTTTAAATTGAAAGCAGATGGATGCTTTCATGCTAGGCTTGTAGCAAAAGGGTTCACCCAAATAGAAGGGGTGGACTTCGATGAAACCTTCTCCCCAGTCGCCAGATTTGAGTCTCTTAGACTGTTGTTAGTGTTGGCTGCACTTGAGGATTGGGAAATCCACCAAATGGATGTCAAATCGGCATTCCTACATGGCGACCTGGATGAGGAGATCTACATGGAGCAACCTGTCGGTTTCATTGTTGCTGGACAAGAGTCCAAAGTTTGTAGGCTACAGAAGGCTCTGTATGGCCTCAAACAAGCTTCCTGGGCATGGAACTTACAATTCCATGCAGTTCTCAATGAACTGAGCTTTACTCGGACGTACTCTGATGCAGGAGTATATGTGTATCATCACCAAGAGGGGGATGGTTCACTTTTTGTCATTTTATATGTTGATGACATCACTATACTTGGGTCCTCCACTAAGAAGATTCAATGGCTGAAGGACTCTCTATCTAGCCGATATGAGATGACCGATCTTGGCAAAATCCAGTCCTACCTTGGAGTTAACATCACCAGGGATCGTCCTAACAAGACACTGGATATTGACCAGACAGCCTATGTATCCTCTGGTATGATTATGGATGCAAAAGAAGACAAGTGGAGATGCGCAAGTGGGTTTAGAGGTGGACACAAAGCAAGAAACTCTGATTTTGATACAAGCGAAACTAATAGGTTTTTTATACAGTTTATACTATAGGAGTCAAATAGGAGACACAATAGAAAGGAGTCGAAGCAGAAAGCCAAAAGCAATGGCTAGGTGTTCATACAATGTAAACTACAAGTCCTTTAGAATGAAGCGCATGTGATGCTGAGTAAAAGGGAGTGTGCAATAGAATGATTACTGAAACAGATTTAAGTCGTGCTTGAATAAAATAAAACCGGAGTAATAAAATGGAAAGGTAGAATGCATTTACTCTTCTGAACATGAAACCTTAGACCATAGAATCTTGAGTGGTGTCCAAAGAATTAAGCTTGTCTGATTTGCATGTCTTGAGATCCAGATCCATCATCCTCTATAGTTGAGAGGTTTGGAATGGGGGATTCCAACCCAGTATATACTCCTCTACCCTCTGGCGTGGATGTTCATTTGGTCAAGTTTGAAGACCAAGCATCTACCTCTGATATTAAGAGGTATCAGCAGCTAATGGGGTCTCTGCTTTGGGTGCAGATTGGAAGCAGACCTGACATTAGTTTTGCTGTTGCACGCCTCAGCCAATTCGCTTCCAACCCTTCCCAGCAGCACATGCAACTAGCAAAATATGTCTTAGCCTATCTAAATGCTACAAAAGACTACAAGTTGCGCCATTCTGGAGGGAATGGTGAAGTTGGCCTTCATGGCTATGCGGATTCCTCATGGGGAGATCAAGAGGACCCCCACTCCACCTCAGGCTACATCTTTTTCCTTGCTAATGGAGCCATCAGCTGGTGTTCCAGGAAGCAGAAGACAGTAGCACAGTCCACCACTGAAGCCGAGTATATGAGCCTTGCTGAGGCATCAAATCAGGCTGCATGGTATAGGACTTTTATGCAGGAATTGGGATATGAAGTTAGTTCACCCATACAACTGCATTGTGACAATAAGGGTGCAGTAGATCTTGCATTAAACCCTGTCACAGGAAGGCAATCAAAGCACATACCCATAAAGTACCATGCCATTAGGGAGTATGTAGAATCACACCAGATTGACTTGGTGCAAACTCCCACTGGAGAGATGCTAGCAGATGGCCTTACAAAGTCTCTGCCTAGATCATCTTTTGATCTCATGGTAACTGGATTTGGACTAGTGCTGGAATGAAGGAGCTGGAATCTGGAGACCTTGTTCACCAGTTTCACTTTCCCACCATGCCACATGAGTATATTCTCGACCTTGAGAGTGACGCAAGAGGTGTGTAGACTTGCATAAGTGAATCTACAACTCGTATGCAAAGCTCACAAAGAGTTAGAGAAGTTGGATCTCTGGCTGGTGACATGTTCATTCAATTGTGAACAGCAGTGTGCTCATTCAATTCATTCCATTTAATGATCGATGCCTTCACCATGGAGGGATGTTGACACAGGACGTGTCTGGAGATGCTTCAGGCATCTGAGGATCGCTTTAGCTGTAGATAAGATTAGATTAGGTTCCGGAGTTTCGGACTTTTTACAATATCTTTATTACATTTCTTTCTCACCTTACTCAGCTGATTAGTGATGTCCTTAGTAATGCGCAGTAAGCACATGATATCTCTTTGGCCAATGGCCTTTATCCCTCTCTGTCTATTGTCCAGCACTTGTGGACTTATTCCCAGTGTGCACAGACCATTTCCCCTGGCCCCTGTGGGTATATAAGGGTGTCTGTTTTGTCTCTTACACTTCAGAGTTCTTCTAACCTCTGAAGCGTAAGTTCCTTTACTTTACTCTCTACTACCTTTAGACTAACCTTCTATATAGACTTGTCTTTGTTCTATGTCAGTAGTATAGTATAATATAGAGTTCTTCTAACCTCTGAAGCACTTGTCTTTGTTCTAGCCTAACATGCTACTAACCACAGTCAGTATAACCAGCAGCATGATTGTTTGACAAAGTGAGGTGCGTTAGGATGGGTGTTGATAGCTGGGATCAATTGATCTAACCAAGTATCCAAACGTCTGCCAAAACAATCAACAATGTATTGTTTGTCTCTATGTACATCACGTGTGGAACAGGTATAGTGCAGCTTGCTACATCACTGCTAGCTATCTCACCTTGATTAGACTTAGAGGCTTAGCTGTAGTCAATAATGCAATAGCAACTGCTTTATCTATAGCAGATCTATGTACTATATTGGCTACTGGTTTAAATGAACGTGTTATTGAGTTATCTCATCTAATGATATGATTTGATCACATGTCAGATCTTAGATGAACGCGTTTTTGAGTTGTGTTATCTACGCATGATCATAATCATGTCAAACCGCTATCCCGGAACCTCTTGTACTGCTATCTTGGTTCAACAGAGTTTGCTGTTGTTTACTTTACATCACGTGATTCATCAAACTGCTGGGTGAATTGCATTCACTAAGTAGCTCTACTTCTGAAAAGTAGCTCTACATTTGAAAAGTGGCTCTAAGCATCCAGACAAGCCTGCTAGAGCTAACGGAGAATCCAGATTGCTGGATTGGCTGGAATGGCTAGCACTAGCCAATCCAGCAAAATGTCATTTTCCTGATGTATCCCCATGCAGAGTAACAGGAACTACAGAAATCACATACTAAGAGAAGGATGCCAATGCCAGCAAAGACCACTTTTGCAGGGGAGAATACCTGAATATTGAATATGAGGACAGTGGCATCTAAATGATTGACCTGGATAGATTCACCAGACTGATGCCTGTGAAACAATCATGCTGCTGGTTATACTGACTGTGGTTAGTAGCGGTGAGGCTAAAAGACAAGTAGTACTTCAGAGGTTAGAAGAACTCTATACAACTATACTACTAACCTAAAAGACAAGTAGTCTACATAAGACAGTTAGTCAAAGGTAAAAGAAAGTATAGTAAAGGAACTTACACTTCAGAGGTTAGAAGAACTCTGAAGTGAAAGAGACGAAACAGACACCCTTATATACCCATGGGGCCAGGGGAAATGGTCTGTGCGCACTGGGAATAAGTCCACAAGTGCTGGACAATAAACAGAGAGGGATAAAGGCCATTGGCCAAAGAGATATCACATGCTTACTGCGCATTACTAAGTCCATCACTAATCAGCTGAGTAAGGTGAGAAAGAAATGTAATAAAGATAACATAAAAAGTCCGATACTCCGAATCTAATCTAATCTAATCTACAGCTGAAGCGAACCTTAGATGCCTGAAGCATCTCCAGACACGTCCTGTGTCAACATCCCTCCATGGTGAAGGCATCGATCATTAGGTGGAAATGAGTTGAATGAGCACACTGCTTGTTCACAATTAATGAACACATCGCCAGCCAGAGATCCAACTTCTCTAACTCTTTGTGAGCTTTGCATACGAGTTGTAGATTCGCTTATGCAAGTCTACACACCTCTTGCGTCACTCTCGAGGTCGAGAACATGCTCATGTGGCATGGTGGGAAAGTGAAAATGGTGAACAAAGTCTCCAGATTCCAGCTCCTCATTCCAGCACTAGTCCAAATCCAGTTACCATAAGATCAAAAGATGATCTGGCAGAGACTTTGTAAGGCCATCTGCCAGCATCTCTCCAGTGGGAGTTCGCACCAAGTCTATCTGGTGTGATTCTACATACTCCCTAATGGCATGGTACTTTATTGGTATGTGCTTTGATCGCCTTCCTGTGACAGGGTTTAATGCAAGATCTACTGCACCCTTATTGTCACAATGCAGTTGTATGGGTGAACTAACTTCATACCCAATTCCTGCATGAACGTCCTATACCACACTGCCTGATTTGATGCCTCAGCAAGGCTCATATACTCGGCTTCAGTGGTGGACTGTGCTACTGTCTTCTGCTTCCTGGAACACCAGCTAATGGCTCCATTAGCAAGGAAAAGACATAGCCGAGGTGGAGTGGGGTCCTCTTGATCTCCCCATGAGGAGTCCGCAAAGCCATGAAGGCCGACTTCACCATTCCCTCCAGAATAGCGCAACTTGTAGTCTTTTGTAGCATTTAGATATGCTAAGACATACTTTGCTAGTCGCATGTGCTGCTGGGAAGGGTTGGAAGCAAATTGGCTAAGGCGTGCAACAGCGAAACTAATGTCAGGTCTGCTTCCAATCTGCACCCAAAGCAGAGACCCCATTAACTGCTGATACCTCTTAATATCAGAGGTAGATGCCTGGTCTTCAAACTTGACCAAATGAACATCCACGCCAGAGGGTAGAGGAGTATATACTGGGTTGGAATCCCCCATTCCAAACCTCTCAACTATAGAGGATACATAGGCTGTCTGGTCGATATCCAGTGTCTTGTTAGGACGTCCCTGGTGATGTTAACTCCAAGGTAGACTGGATTTGCCAAGATCGGTCATCTCATATCGGCTAGATAGAGAGTCCTTCAGCCATTGAATCTTCTTAGTGGAGGACCCAAGTATAGTGATGTCATCAACATATAAAATGACAAAAGTGAACCATCCCCCTCTTGGTGATGATACACATATACTCCTGCATCAGAGTACTCCGAGTGAAGCTCAGTTCATTGAGAACTGCATGGAATTGTAAGTTCCATGCCGGAAGCTTGTTTGAGGCCATACAGAGCCTTCTGTAGCCTACAAACTTTGGACTCTTGTCCAGCAACGATGAAACCAACAGGTTGCTCCATGTAAATCTCCTCATCCAGATCACCATGTAGGAATGCCGATTTGACATCCATCTGGTGGATTTCCCAATCCTCAAGCGCGGCCAATGCTAATAATAATCTAAGAGACTCAAATCTGGCGACTGGGGAGAAGGTTTCATCGAAGTCCACCCCCTCTATTTGGGTGAACCCTTTTGCTACAAGCCTAGCATGAAAGCGTCCATCTGCTTTCAATTAAAGACCCACTTGGACTTTACAGCCTTTCTACCTTCAGGAAGGTCTTCAAGGCGCCACACTTTAAGTTTTTCTAAGGCATCAATTTCATATTGACATGCCTCAAGCCAATCACTGGCATTATCAGACTCCATTGCTTCTTTAAATGTAAGAGGATCCCTATAAGGCATCCTGCAGCATTAAGTAGATCCATCTGACCAAGTCTGGAAGAACCTTGCACAAACTCGCATTATCCTCGTTGTGAAGCGAGGATTCAGAGACGATTCCGATTGGGACGTGCAGTATCCAAGTCTAAATCTTCTTGGATTGCCCTATCTGTCGTTCAGAGGTGGACTTGTCCTCTGAAAATTAGGTTGAGGAATTCTGTCTGCAATCCTTTGTGATTTTCTGATTGCTTGGTTCTTTTGGGAGGGGAGGATGGTTCCATGATTTGAGATGGAGGGTCTGATATATAGTCTGAGGTGTGTGGTGTCTACATTACGTGTGGGTGTGGTAGGCTGTGGTGCTAATTGAGGAGGTACTATGTCCTCCTGTTCCTCTTCTAGGTCTTCCTCATCTTGAGGAGCCTCAGGAACATGCGTAGCAGTTGCTGGTGGTGGCTGGACTGGGCCACCAGGTAAAGTAAATGAGCCACCTTGATAGGTTGCTCTATGGATTTATCTGCTCTGTTGTCCTTATAGAGCGGGATGGGAAGGATCTCTCATCAAATGTAACATCTCGTGAAGAGATGAGAGACTGGGTACGACTATCCCAAAGTGTATAGCCCTTAGAAGTGGGCTCATACCCACAAAGACGGCTTCCCTGCTTTGGGATCTAATTTATGCCGCTTGCCCTCTGGAACATGGTAATAGGCTTTGCAACCAAAGACCTTAAATACGAGACATCTGGTTTGTTCCCAACCAGAAGCTCAAGCGGAGTTTTCCACTTATTAGAACGGATGGGAGTTCTTTATATATATGACATGCTGTCTCGACAGCACACTCCCAGAACCAAGAGATAGGCCAGCATCGTGCAGCATGCTAGTGCCTTTTTCCATAATGGTTCTATTAAATCTCTCGGCCTTCCATTCTGTTGTGGACTATACGGCATCGTAAGTTTATGCTCTATGCCAAATCTTCAAGCATTGCTTTCAGCGCCTTGTTCACATACTGCCACCATGATCTGTATGAAGACACTTGATTTTATGATTAAATTTATTTTCAAGTAGTGTCTTCAGTTTATTGAAAACTGGTGTGAACAGATCTTTAGACTTCATTGGAACGATTAGAGCGTATCTGCTAAATCGTCCAAGAAGGTGGCAAAGTATAGATTCCCTTGTATTGAACTGCACTGCAAGGGTCCTACGAGATCACTATGAAGGATCTCAAGGGGGGCTGATGCGCGCTTTGAAGATGGGGGAAATGGAAGACGATGGGACTTGCCCATTTCACAGCCATAACATGGCTTGTCTTCCACTTGGCTATTATTATTTTGAGGCCTTTAACCGCCTCAGGAGCATATCTTTTCAGGGCTTCTTTAGACATATGGCCCATTCTTTGATGCCAGATTTCAAGTGAGGCAGATGCAGTTGTTGGATACTGTTTAGGACGTGTTTGCCTAGTACCCAATACAATTTGCCAAACTTCCATGCTTCCGCTATGATATTGTCGCCATATTTATTGTTGCCTTCTTGTTATCAAAGAACACAGTTGCCCCTTTTTCTACTAGGGCACTGGCGGAGAGTATTTTATGTCCTCCAGGCATGTGGAGCACATTGCTCAATTCCAAGTTGAAACCTTGATCAGTCCTGATGATCACGGTGCCAATCCATTTGTTTTGACTATGGAGTTGTCACCTAGTGATACTTCATGGGTTGTGTCGACTTTATATGTATCAAAGTCTTCAAGGTTGGGACTGAAATGAGACGTTGCTCCACTATCAAGCATCCAATAATCTGATTGATATCCAGATTATAGGAGTGAACATAAAGGCAAATGCGAGGTGCTTCTAGCACCTCCTCTATTTTGCCACTACCATTAACTACAGTGGCTATAGTTGTATATTTTGGGCCTCAGCCCTCTTCTTGTTCCCTGCCTTGCCCTTTTTGGCATTCTCCAGGTCCTTTTTCTTCTTTGCACAAGCATTGGACTTGTGTCCAGGCTTTTGGCAATAGAAGCAGACCACCCCTTGTGAACCAGGGGCAGCAGCGGGAAGTGGTGATAAATTTGTATTTTTTGTTTAGATTTGACAGGTGCAGCCTTAGATAGGACTGCACTACCACTTCCTGAGGACCCGCCAGGCGACTCTCCTCATTTAGGAACCTCTGCACAAGGTCCTGAGGAGAAAGACGCTCTGGATCGCCAGAGGCCAGTATGGAGCCGGCAATGGTACTGTAGGAGTCTGGGAGAGCTTCAATAAAATGAAGCTCATCTGGAGGTCATTGACCTCCATCCCATTCTCCCTAAGGGTACTCCTGGCATCTAGGACCTTTTGTAATTGGGTCCTAAATGACTGTCCTTCATCTAAACGGAAGGACACCAGGGCAAGCCACAAGTTATACGTGGCCATGCTCCCTACAGCACCATAAAGCCATTCCAACTTACTATACTTCTCAAAAGAGAAGGATAGTCGGCATCGGAGGTTACTTGAGAGTAACCTCCTGGGTTACATTAAGATAGAGTAGCCCAATTAACATTTCCTCTTCTCCCATCCATTCCCTAGGATGGGATCAATACTCCTTCTGCATTTTCTCCTTCTCTCTTTGTCCTCTGGGAGGAGGGGCATGTCAGGGTAGGCGGTAATAATGTGCCTCCTGAGCCCATTCATCCTCAAAGGGCATTGAAGTTGGCAGACCAAACCTGCCAGTTGGAGCCATCAAGGCGCTCCATCTTGGAGGAGGGAGGGAAGACAATTGAGGACGGCATTTTGAGATGTTATAAAAGTTCCTGGTTCCAAGGAGCAATTAGAACCAGTGCCCAGGTCTCGCTTAAGAGTGCCACCCCATACTGTGGCACTATGCTTCAGAACCTAAAGAGGTCCTGCCTTTGTTGTGCGACTTTCTAGGTTAGTAAAGCTGTCTAGCGCAATCCTGCAACTAGACATAAGCTCTGGTAGACTAGCCAGAGTGTCTAGTGTAACAGGACTGGGAGTCATGTCATGGAGGAGCCAACCGCAAGTTCCATTAGAGACAAAGGGTGTATAGCCCTTCCTCTAATGCTGGTGGTGGAGTCCATGATTAAGCCCTAGATGATTGGGGCCATGACTAAGTAGATGTCTAGTCTGTCTCTGGTAGGGCGTGGTTACCCTACAAGGCAACGGATACTTATGCCCAGAGATGAAGACTATATCTACTATGTATAGACTATAGTAGTGCAGCCTACTTGTATCGAGCCCAAGCGTCATGGGAGTGACTACCCATGCCTTGTTCTAGACCCTAAACTCCACATGCGGGTCGCTAAACCCGGCTTACAGATAGAGCCAAGCATTGACTGGACTTAAAGCCACAAGCTTCTGGCTATAGGCCTACTAAGACTATCTATGGGACAAAACCCAGCTACAACTATGAAATTACTAATACCTAGTGCGCACTCAAGGAGCTCAAGGTGTTTCACCCGCTTAGGGTCCCTCATCACCTTTTGCAAGAACCCCAAAGGGCTAGCCAAACAGTTCAGGATGAGCAGTAAACTGCATCATCCTGTGGGGTGTTAAGGTGCACAGACAGTAAATAAGAAGCTCACTGGAAGAAGCTAGTGGGAAAGACTTTGAAGCTTTTGTGAGCTTGATGTGCGAAGAGCGAGTTGGGCTGTATGAACAAAGGGAATTACAGATCAGTATGAGCGGCAGGGCCCATAACCTGTCAAACAATCATGCTGCTGGTTATACTGACTGTGGTTAGTAGCGTGAGGCTAAAAACAAGTAGTACTTCAGAGGTTAGAAGAACTCTATACAACTATACTACTGACCTAAAAACAAGTAGTCTACATAAGACGGTTAGTCAAAGGTAAAAGAAAGTATAGTAAAGGAACTTACACTTCAGAGGTTAGAAGAACTCTGAAGTGAAAGAGATGAAACAGACACCCTTATATACCCATGGGGGCCAGGGGAAATGGTCTGTGCGCACTGGGAATAAGTCCACAAGTGCCAGACAATAAACAGAGAGGGATAAAGGCCATTGGCCAAAGAGATATCACATGCTTACTGCGCATTACTAAGTCCATCACTAATCAGCTGAGTAAGGTGAGAAAGAAATGTAATAAAGATAACATAAAAAGTCCGATACTCCGAATCTAATCTAATCTAATCTACAGCTGAAGCGAACCTTAGATGCCTGAAGCATCTCCAGACACGTCCTGTGTCAACAATGCCTTCACTAAGGGTAGCAGATAATGCATAGAGCACGTTGACGGTCAGATATAGCCACTTTGTCAACCTTTCATCACGAGCACAGGATTGATCAACCTGTTGTGCTTGTTCTTGAAGGACAGATATAATGTCACTGGGAGAGTTGCAGGATTGAATGTGCATGGCAAGAGGATGTGTGATGATGTCTTTTCCTGTTTGCTTCTTGTAGGCCTTGAAGGCAGCAAGGAAGATCGCCTGAAAGTTGGAAGACGAAGAGGTAGTGGTAGTGTTGGCTGTCGGGGTTGGGGACATGGAGACACTGGTATGTGATTGGTTAAGTTAGTAGTAGGAAATGTGTTTACAGTGAAACACAAGTTCACTGGGTGATGTATCAATGATAAGTAGTGGTAATCAAAGTCGGATATGGCAGATAGACGCTCATATGGTTGATCAGACATAGCAATTAAAGAATAGTGGAATCTGGCTCAAAGGCAGATAATATGATAATCCTGAAGGATTCCGACGTACTGAAATGCATTTCCACTCACAACAACCGTTGAGAGAAGAACAGCAAAAAGTACGAAACCACGGGAGGGTCTACATTTTATTACATAATCCATTCTAACACGTTACATAGGTGATCACGTGGTGTAAATTGCCAATCTGGGAACATATGGTCAGGTGACCGCGACTCGTCAGTCTTAAATTAGCTCGCGTCTCACCCGCGCTGTCGTGCTTTATGGAAAGATCGTGAACAATCATACAACGTCAAGTGTTATAATAAAAGTCTTAATTAATTACCTTGGCCTTTGCCTTTTTGTATGCAACAGCCCAAACATCCGGGAAGGCCACGAAGGTGTATGACATAATGGGGATGTTGAACCGGATTGACTCGAATGAGTATTATTACAGAAAAGACACGCGTGTAAGACGATCATGTGTTTATATCCTGGAGGTCGGGAAGCCGGCCAACTAAAAGTTTACTTGGGAATCTTATCTGAGGGAGTGCACGGTGTTTGTAAGTGAGAATAAGTCATGTGTGGTGGCCCATGCGGCTATCAAAGGTACAGTCAGGAAGCGCATCTAAGAGTCGCTCATGTCCCCACATACAACCATCCAACCCCCCTCTCCAAACCCACGAACGAAAGCGATGATGTCTCAGCACGTGAACACCGCTGTTACTCCTTTAGTTCTGTGACCTCTATCTCTGCACCCGACAACTAAGCAAGGGCCGGCGTTTCAAATGTCATTTTTCTCTTTCTCATCATGCCCAGGTTTTCTGTTCATTTTGCGCATCGTTATGTATTATTTTGGATGTTTCTTTATTCATCGGCTTGGATTCGCTTTAGTGCCCTGGCCATCGGACTTTGAAGTGAACTATTTCCCCGGGTTCGAGCCTTCTTAGGCGTTTTCAAGCTGGACAACTGAACTATGTGAGATCATGAGGAGTAGCCATATAAATGTCCTTCTGATTTATTGTGTGCCTTTGTGAATATTCCCATGAGTGTGACTCACCTTGATTGTGAAAAGCAAAATGTGGGAATTGAAACACGACAACCAATCGTTTTGCAATCTTCCCTAGGAGTCCGTATCTTCTCAACATGACTCCCGTGTAAAATGACTGCAACTGACCCCATTCTGCTGAGCCGACCTCCACTTCACGTACAAGTACATAAGGATGCTGTACTCACAACAGGAGCACACCTTAACACGCGTCTTCTGGTTCTTATTGCTGACCCACATTTGTTTCGAATCGCTGAATGTCCTCTTGCTTGTGCATCACCGTCCGTGGGATCTATTGCCCACCCTCGTTTGAATCGACCCGACACGCCGTAGCAACTCTCCCTGTTAAATATCTTGCATCCGTCTGTCGTCACTTGCCATCTGGAGCGCTGTTAGTGTGCGACAAGCCTTCCTAATCTGGGAAGGGTAACATTAAGACTCTAATTTCCAAACCAAACCGACGACGCGACGCGACGCGCTCAAAGTTGACCAAATGATGAGCTCCGAGTCTACTACCATCACACTATTTTGCCAGGTTCTCGATGACAACAGCAATCTTCTTGGAGGTATATCCAAGGTTGGAGTCCGATCGAATGAATACGTCGCAGACCTCCAAAAAATCATTAAGGCTGAGATGTCTCCCTTGTTGGATAACTTCGCAGCCAATCAGATCCTTCTATGGAAAGTTTTAATACCACAGGTCATGGGTCGTACAAGATCTACAAGAAATGAATTCGAGGGTTTTATCAATGGCATCTAGTTCCCCTCGACGGACTCTGATAAAGCACTTGACGAGAATGGCAGTATTCAAGTCCTCTCTCCTTTCGTACGCCTATATGAATACTGGAAAGATAACCCAGATGAGCATTTCTTGCATCTTATTGTGCAAGTCCCACGTAGGTTTTGATCGTCATGGGATCGCCACACGTATTTGACATTAATGCAGCCATCGAACACCCGGAGAAGGCTCTGAGAGTTAAAGCGAGAGACCCTACTCCAAAGTTGCTCCCGATCCTTGAAGGTGGGTATTCGGGACTCTTGCTCCACATCCTATCAATGACTGGCTTGACTTAGCTCAGAAACGCGAGATCCAAGCAGATTTGGAAGGTCCCCCGCCTTCGAGAGCAGCACTCATATCAGAATACATCAAACAACAGGCGAAACTACCAATTCTCAATGGGTGTCCATTTGGGTGCTATGCTCCTCCCATCGGCCTGTTCCACCCAGTGTTCAACTCGTTTCAGGAAGTTTTGGCGAGTCAGGATCCTTTGAACTTGGACGATGGGGCGTGTTCATCTGTCAAGGCCCTTCAAGTGGCCTGTCCTGGATGCGCATTTTTGGCATCCCGGACCGCTTGAAAGCCATCCTGAGGGCGCGTGTGTTATACAAGTCGACCTTCTTAGACTTAGATAAGATAAGAAGGAGTTCGGACCGATCTGACCCGGTCCACGCGATGCAAAGTAGTCGCTGCCCTATGCAGCAATGGACATTATAGATACACGCGGCCTTTGTTTGAGTAATACAATTTGATGATTTGATTATAGAGTGATCCAAAGTAGTCTAGTATGTATTTTAGATAATGCCAGACCGGCGGAAAGGATCGCGCGTTAGTAAATAAGATGTGTCAGGGCACTCAGGAGAGCGGGCCACTGATAACTAATTAGATTTACATCGCACGCTCAATCGGCTTTGGTATTTCATAGAGTAGTACTAGGACATATTTAAAGACACCCTGTAGCACGCTGCAGACCCCATCTTGTCCTCTTGGGGCTGTAGGTGCGCTTTATCACTTTATCTTTGTATTTACTTAGGCCCAACTAATCTTGTCCTCTTGGGGCTGTAGGCTCTTAGCAAAGTTCAATATAGGTCTATTCTTGCTGCATAAGCAAGGCAGAGTCCTCTGACTGCTTCAAGCCTTACGCGTGCATTAATCTCCGCGTTCTGGGCAGCTTTCCGACTAGGATATTTTCACCTCTAAGTTTTACCACGATCTCTACATCTTATCTAATCTACATAGCAAGCGCGGGATAGAAGCACCCGTTACATGGCCTTTGCCAATCTTTACAAAAACGAGACAGATCGCTTAAAGGCTATCCACGCGCCTTTGAATGCGCTTCTTGGCGGCGCGCTTGAACGCGTTAGCCAAACGGGTGTCACCGCTGATGGTTTGGTAATTGAAGCTTGTTGTGGTTCAACAGCATACATTGCGATCTTGGAGATGAAGAATGAGATGGGAACTGCCCACATAGATCCCTTCATTCAAGCTGGCCTCTCCTATCGCCGTTACTGGGGGCATTCTGGTGCATTACAAACATATCCATGTGTAAAATCTAATTGGTGTCTATCAGGACAAGTCATCAGAGAATGTTCCTATTGTCCAACCATCATTTTAGCAATTGCCGGCCCATGGATGTGTGTCTCTGGTGCTATTTACCTTGAGAAAGTGGTGGTGCAACCTTTAACAGGCTACATCTGGCTTGGAGGTAGTTTTTTTGACAAGGACCAAATTCACTTTACTTTAAGGCTATTCACTGCACTGAAGTTGGCCATCTCCACACTCCGCAGCTACTACCTGACACTTGGTCCCACTAACAAATGCCCAGAAGACCTTGTTCATGCAATCCCTTATGTTACCCCTTCATTTGCATCAACATTGACCTATATTTCACGACCTAGTCCGGATCAGCAGAGCAAGCTTGTGTACAAGGCTAAGTTTATCCATGCTGGTTCTAGTCGGCCAGCAGTTGTCAAGTTTGTGTCAAGATATAATGCAAAGGCACATCGAATTTTGGCTGCGCACCAACTTGCACCAACCCTGTATCACACTGGCACAGAGGATGTGGACACATCAAAGTATGGTGGGCTGCACATGGTTATCATGGACTTCATAGAGGGGAAGCACCCAGATGGCACACTTTCAAGTGATCAGTATCAAAAGGTGAAGAAGGCCATCGACTTGCTGCATGGTCATGGTTTCGTGTTTGGAGATCTTCAAACACCAAATATTCTGATCAATGGTGAGAATGTAATACTCATTGATTTTGATTGGGGTGGAAAGGCAGGTGGATCTCAGTATCCTGTGACAATCAATCTGGATCCTAGGATAGGTTGGCCAGAGGGTGTGGGGCCAGATAGTGTGATGGAAATGGTGCATGATCAGTTGATGCTAGAGCAACTGAAGCCTCCTAGTCGTGATAGATAGATACCAGACATAGGAATCAGATCAAGGTAGCCTGAACTTGTATACTTAGACTTGCAGACTTGCAATGGATTGGATATCTTCGCAATTCCCTAGAATGAGTTGGTGATGTGAGGCGCTTCGAAATGGGTAACACTCCTATTCCTCCCTCCTCCCTAATTCACTCATTCACACCAATCCACGTGGATTCCTTTATTATTGTCTATCATTTATCGTCTATCAAATGTTGCCATCATATAGCAATAGCGCCTTGCTTCCCGCTTCCGATACTCCTTTCTTCTGTTTGTCCAACAAGGCAACGAAAGAGCGGTGGCCTCACATCGCATCACCCGTGTTCAATGTCAATAGATATCGATGAGCAACAGCACCAGCTCGTACACGTTCGTTTCTAATGGAGAAAACGATGATTATCGCGATGGCCAACAGGCCAAGTTGATTCACAAATGTTTGGAGGGTTGGGGTCAATGCCCACTGATGTCGTCGAGCGGCATGTTGCCTTTTTGTCTCTACTTTTCCAAGCTCATCTTTATTTCTTTCATCCCCACATAGTACCCTCTTTCGCTCCCGGTTTACGCGTCTCCAGCATAAAGGAAGACATCTATCCCATTCTTTACATTGTCCCACACATTCCCTGCTGCCAACCCCCCCCCCCCTCCGGTCCTCTCACGCTCAGAACTTTCGTCATCGCCGTTATCGTCATCACCACCATCAGAGTACCCCACCCTGGTCGCCTTCGGTTTCACGTTTCGACTTCTGCACGAGTCCTGCATCTCTCTTTTTCCAGATTTAGGTCATGCATGACTGCGTTTTTCTGCCGACTGGGGTTTCTCTGCGTTCTCATATTCGTGGCAGTGAGGACTGTACTATAGTGACAAACTGGGGCTTGAAAAAGTGGCGCTCATCCTCAGCTGAAGATGCGCGGAGGACACGCAGGTTGACCTACTAGATGGCCAAGAATGGGGGCATATGATTGTTGATTGTGAGGCAGACGAGAGAACGTGTCTTTGGTTCTCTATGTCAAATTCGGGTTAATGTTGCGCTACGCTTGCCGCTCAGCTCAGCTTTTGACTTTGGGACTATGAACCGTTAGCTTTTTACAACTCAAAGAACGCTTGATTAGATCTGAAAGCAGCAAAGATAATTGCAGGTAAAATGGAGACGCGCTGGATCGGGCAGCGGGCGAGGCAAGCTGGGAAGAAAGGCCGAATTCTTCCAGTGACCGGGAAAAGAAGACCCCCCTCAATAAAGGTTGCTCATCTTTCTTTCGTCTCCCTATCTCAATCCCCTACCGACGCCCCATAGGTAGTTTATGTCCCCCACACGACACGTAGTCCATGCATCTCATCTCTCGAGATATTTTTTCCCTCCATTTCTTCTCATTTTATCATAACTGCCTACCCTTCTTTAAAGGTGAATAGGATGGCAGGTGCAAGAGGATGAGATGGACCTGTTGCTAGCAATGGGCCGCAGGGTCACGAACGTAGAGAATATTTGAATCCCGTATCGACCAGTCTTTGCCTGCCAACAGGGTTCATAAAAAGAGAGGACGAAAGATTGGGACGGATATAATGGCCAAAAGCTGGCGTTTGGCCAAGTCCGGCAGATCTGTATATACACAAGTCTGGGAAAATGCCGTCGATCTCCTGCAGAGTGCTTTCCAATATCTAGCGAGGCCAGATTGGCTCATTTACTAACGGGATGGGGATTCATAAGAAGAGTCGAGACCATGCTCTCTCATGCCCCACGCTCACGCTTTCCATCCATCCAACCACTTCGGTGTGGAGGAGAGGAGCTTGCGCGAGAAAAAAAAAAGAGATTCTTGCGCGCAAGGTTAGGAATTTCGAAGTCGAACATGGACTGGGGCGCTGAGAGGTTTAAGCACAACCCGTGCTGTCAGAAATTGGCAGTTTGGAAACTGGCATGCAGATTTCTCACTTCTCCATTAAGGATTTTCTTGACCTCGAATGAATCACGTTTACCACTTCGAGCGGAGATGTCTTGCGTTATTATATTCCTCGATTCTCTTAAGCCCCTAGTGCACATGATCCTTATGTAGGCTTGCCTTGAAGTTGGGGATATACTGCTCCGTTTGCCATAATTGAATACACAGGATCAACATGCGCAGTTCAAGGGTGTGTTTAAATGAATGCACATACGTACACATAATACGGGAACGATAAAAAAAAATGGCGCTACGCCTTGATGCCCACAAATAACAATCCCATCCGCGCCCGGATGACCGCTTCCTCGAGCGCACGATCGTCTGCCGTGCTCCACCGCGGTGACTGCGCACTGCTGTCGTCCGTGCCTGCAGCAGTAGCAGTAGCAGTCGAGCTTAAGCTGGAGCTGTTCTGATTCTTCTGGTTCGCCGTTTGGTATTCCGCGCGCCGCGCGGCGAGCGCGGACATCGAGCGTGGATCGCTGTGTCCCGATAAGATAAGGAACGCCGTGCGTGGCGATAGCGCTGCGTGCAGCGTCGTGAGGTGGGCGTTCAAATCCTTGACGGCGTTGAACAGTACATTGCCAGGGCTACTGAGCGGCGGCGGCGTATTCGTATGGTTTGCATTCTCTGCGGCGGCAGCGGCGCTACTTGAATTATCTGGAACTTCTGGGGGAATGGCATCCACGCCGACCTTAGGCGTGACCCCTATGTATTCATAAGGGGAACATTAGCCTTGCCATTTTGGAGATATAGATGCAAAGAGATTGGGATGCGCCCCTACGTACATCCCAGGGCATCCGCTAATCCCATCAGTCGTGCAAACACAAACTCGTGAGCGTCCAGCACGCGAAGCACACCATCTACAACTTCTGCATCATTTGTGCATGAAACGGTTGTAGCAGGTGCCGCCGCAGACGTGCCGTGCCATACGCCGGGATTGCCATGGTCAACAATCGCCACGCGGGCGCCTCCGCCACCAGGGCCCCGAAGACGCGAGTGCGAGCGCGTGATGCGGGCAATAATCGGCTCGTAATCCGTCCTAAATTCACCGTACCCGGGTCCTACATCCCAGGATTGTCAGTCCACTTACCCACCGACTACGTTGTATAAAAAGGAGGCGAGAAACGCACCGTTTTTTAGCTTCGCTTTGAGTAAATCAACACAAGCACGTGCGTCCTCTTCGGGGTCATGTCCGCCTGGCCCACGATCCTGGATGGTGCGGCCAAGCCACCTGCGCGTAAGCCACGCTAACCCCGGCTTGAGCGGGCGTCCACGCGGGTGGTGAAAAAGTAGCGCTGTGTCAATGCAGTGTGGGTGCGAAAGCTGTAGTGCGCGTAGGTCCGACTCGAGCGAGTGACCCAGTAGGATCGTCGACGGCGTTATGAGCGTGCGGAGGTAATCCTGTACGTCTGCGAGCGTCGTAGTTACATCCTCTAAAGCTGCCTCTGTTATACCAGAGAAACTGTGTGGGGCTGAGTACAAGAGAAACACATAACTTGTGAACGCACCGGGTGAGATAGTCCGTAATCGGGCTCGGTGGCTTGACAAGTTTGTCGAATACAACCTTACTTGTCACAAACTCGATGATACAGACTCGAGTGAGTGCTTTTCCTTCCTCTGTCAGGCACTGGATATTTTGCATTTGTTGAGTATAAGCCAAGACGTACGCGTTGTAAGTAAGACACGCACCATCTCACAATCAATAGCATAGAGTGGCGGAGGACTGGACCCTGCATTGGGTGCGACTTGAGGGGTCTCTATCCAGCTATCCGGCTTCTCAAACACGTCCGCGAGGTACGATGGAATAGGGTAATCGTTCTCAATCATCTGTTCTACTGTTAGGAGATACTGGGATGGGTCCTTGTTCCCTGTACGCTCAGCTGCAGCACACGAGTGATCATCAGGAAACCAACAAAAGCAAGACAATCAGGGACCACGGACCAGCGATGCGCTCCTGCAAACGTCTCTTCTTCTCCTCACCACTGACAGGGGCCTGGAAAAATGTATTGAGGACAGAGTGCATGCGAATTGTGTCGCCTGGCGCAAAAGTTGGACATGCATGTGAGAAGGTACGTGCAATGAATGGGACACCCCCATACAGCGCTGCAGCCTCTTCCGAGCGTGGGTCAATAGAGGAAGGGAGGTCTGAGGGTGCGGGTTGGGTAGACGGCGGAGAATCCGATGGAAGGGGGATAGGTATGGGGAGGTTGGGATTCTCCGTTGCGGAGGTGGGAAGGGGTGGGAGAGAAAGGACTGTGGATGTCAGACCGGGGACAAGGAGGACGACAAGTTTTTGAATGTTTGGTTGGTTCTAAGAAGTAAACGAGAGTTAGCGCCAAGGATATGTGTGAGTGAAGAAGACTAGAGACTAACTTGCACTCGAATCCAGCTAGGGGGAGGGGTGTCGGCTATGATGTGAAGAACAAGGTCGCGAACATCCTATTCACGATACATATGAGCAGCAAGATTAACAAGGGTGAAGAGGGGAAAGTGTACGCTGATGCCAACGGCCTCTTTACGCTTTTTAATCTCAGGATTTGAGTACAAAAATCGCGGAGGGTTCACCTGAATGATATGAATACGTTAATCTATACGAGGGAGATCAAGTAAGAGACACACACGTCGAGTTTCGTATCTAACTTTTTTTTCTTTTTTGCTTTTCGCTTTTCGACTCTTTCCCATTGTGCGTCTACTACAACTCCAACTTGATCATCCCCACTTTCCTCAGCCTCGGGAATCGTTTTAGTTTCTGAAACTAAAGGGGTTTTCCTCTGTCTTTTTGTTAGTACTTGTGGTGTATTTGGAGATGAAGAAGGTGAAGAAGATCGTTTCATGACGGTGCAGGTCGCATTAACTGCGACCAACAACCAACAAATAACTTGGCTGGTTCGTCTATCTCCTCATCTATCGATCACGTGCACGTGCAGACTTATATATAAATTTAAAAGGCGCATATACTCCCATCGACATCGACCTCCAAGATGGGTGGCGGCCATACACACTCTCATCAGCATAGCAATATTGATAGTGCTGAATATCCAGAATGGAACTTTTCACCTGGTGCCAAGTGGATTAAGGGTCTCATCAAAGATCGTACCGGCAACTTCTCTGGAGGTCACTTTTCAGATGTCAACCTTTCCTCTGCCCTCTTCACCCACAGATTGGATGATTCGAAGCATATTGAACTCCAGAGATGGAGTGCTCCAAACCTCACTAAACCAACCTTTGAGGAGGCTCTCAAGCAAGACTTCCAACCCGCCAAGAAAGGCGAGTCCATCGGACCATCTTGTGAGTCCACAACATCTTTGCATTATTCAAAGCGTTCAGCTATCATCACCACCCTGATCAGGGGCAAGTCGTTGTTTTATCTCTGTATCCATAAGGTTTTAACGGATACATGTTAGTCCAATCACTGGTACAAGATCACCGTGCATGTCCCATCAGAATGGAATGACTACGAACGTGTTCAATGTTTGTCCGGTCACGCGTCATTCATCATTGTGTGCGCCTGAACTGAGGTGCTTCTAGTCGAGTTTGATCCAGGTTGCGAGGCTATGATATACACCGTCGACGGGACTCCTTTGCAGGGTCTATTTTCTTCCTTGCCCCTTTGGCATTAGTCTGAATGCCACATGTACGCAGGTATCACCGGCGGATTTGGGGGAGACAGGCGCGTCGAGTATATTATCCCTCCGGAAGCGCGCAAGAAAGGTACACACTCGTTCGTCGCGGAAGCCAGCTGCAATGGGATGTTTGGAGTCCCTTGGAATGGAGACATTATTCAGCCGCCCGATGTTCGTCCCATCGTCTGTCCACAGCACTCAGTGATGTTCACCTGTCGTTCAGCCCAACAGGAACTTTCAGCTCGCTTCCGCAGACCTTGTCGTGCCAAATATGCCCGCGTGGGGCCTCCTTTGGGATTTTACCGCGCTTCGTGAGCTCATTGGCACTCTTCCGGGTAACTCAACACTCCAGAACAAAGCGCTCACCGTGGCAAATGCAATTATGAATGCGTTCTACAAAAACGATCCCGAGAGTATACCAGCTGCGCGTAAGCTAGCGGATGAGGTGTTTGGCGAGAAATGGGAGGAGCGCGGTGAGGGCATTTACGAAATCGGGCCAAAGGAGGCTCAGGTCTGGGGGATCGGCCATTGTCATATCGACACAGCCTGGTGCGTGTCGCGTGTCTTCAAAATTCATATGCGATGAGCGTGACGGACTGGGAGACAGGCTCTGGCCCTACCGCGTCACCCAACAGAAGGTCGCGCGCTCATGGTCGACGCAGGTTGACCTCATGGACCGTTACCCAGAACACCGCTTTGCGTGCTCTTCCGCACAACAATTCAAGTGGCTCGAGCAATTGTACCCCCCACTCTTCGAGAGAGTGCGCGAGAAGGTCCTCGCAGGACAGTTCTATCCAATCGGTGGATCGTGGGTCGAGAACGATGCGAACATGCCGTCTGGGGAAGCACTCGCCCGACAGCTCATCCTTGGCCAGCGCTACTTCGAGTCGCGCTTCGGATTGCGGAGCCGGGTCGCGTGGCTCCCAGATAGCTTTGGCCTCACCGGCGCGCTGCCACAGATAATCCGCGGCGCGGGTATGAATTACTTTTTCACGCAAAAGCTAAGCTGGTGGGTTCATGTCTTTTTACCTTTTCTCCCAAAGATTACGGAGGGGAGGTCTGCGTAACACGTGCTATGACTGATGCGCGGGGATAGGAACAATATTAATGTGTTCCCGCACTCGACGTTCAACTGGGTCGGAATTGATGGCACGCAGGTCCTGTGCCACATGACGCCCGTCGGTACGTCTCGCGGTCCGACCCTAATTTTCAGTCCGTTCATCTGCGTATTTATCAGATACATACACCGCACAAGCAACAGCCGGTGACATTAACAAAGCCCTCACGAACCACAAGGTCACTTCTGCCTGCCTTTCTTCCCATCTACACGTCAATTTGTTGATATTTATGTGCACAGAACCTCGAGTCAAGCTCGACTTCGCTCCTCGTTTTTGGAAATGGCGATGGCGGTGGTGGTCCGCTCGCAAAGATGCTCGAAAATGTACGCCCTTTCCCCTCTCCCGCTTCACCTGCCAGAATGACCAATCGCTAATGGTGACGTTGGCGTGGGCAGCTCCGCCGTCTCCGTGGCACCGCAAACACGTCGCGTGAGCTGCCGGTCGTACACATGGGTCGCTCGGTCGACGAGTTTTTTGATCACCTCAAGACGAGCTCGGATGCGGGGCGCAAGTTGCCAAATTGGTGCGTGACAATCCTTTTGCGTAACTTCCGCCGGCGGACGATGGACTGATTTCGACTGCATATTTGCTGAAGGCGTGGGGAACTTTACCTTGAGGTGAGTCAATGGGCCTATGTGGGTTATGATATGCTTGAAATGCGTCTATGATTAAGTTCCATCGCGGAACGTATACATCTCACGGTGAGTGACATAGCTGACCTTCTCCGTTCAGAACAGAACGGAAGGGAGCGTGGCAAAAATATTGTGGTGCTAAACTTACGATCAGGCTCGATCAAGAAGGGCAATCGCAAATCTGAGATTCTCCTTCGCGATGCAGAGGTACGCTGCGCCTCAGACCCGGGTGTTAGTGGCAAATGTCGATGATCATGGCGAACGACGCAGCACGTCGCAACACTCGCGTCCATCTTTAAAGGGGACGGGTACAAGTACCCGAAGCAGACACTTAACGATAGCTGGGAAAAGGTCCTTTTGAACCAGTGTACGCCGTTTCCTCGTCCTTTAGCTGCTTAAATTTATACGCGGCGCCTGCGCAGTCCACGATGGTGAGCATCTGATTCTTGCTCCATAGCTGCGTGCTTTGACTGTTGAGACAATTGCAGTCCTACCGGGCTCAGCGATGTACTTCCTTCCCTTCCTTCTCTTTCTCGCTGCCCCGTGCTGAAAAAGAGGTTCCCACCTCTAGCGGCATGGTCTACGAAGATGCTGAAAAGCTCTACGCAGAAGTGCGAGCGGATACCGAAGCGCTCATTGATAGTGCACTGCGCGTGCTGTACCCTGGCTCCCTCCCGCTCTCCTCCACACCCGCCTCAGGGCCGCTTACGCTTTTTGCGCACAACACGACTCCGTTCGCCCGGCAGGACATTGTGCGCGTGCCACTTGGCTTGGGGATCAGTGCGAGAGATGTTCTACAGACGACGAGCGACGGAAAGGAGGGCTACGTGGTCTTTGAGGGCGGCGCGGGCGGCGGACTTGTCGCTCCTGGAAATGCCAACTTCAAAGGCCTCAATGGTGCGTTGCATCCCTCCCTCGTTACCGCTATTGCGTGGTATGACGCACCAACCCTGGGATGTTAATAACAGACGTCACGGTGGACAGCGCGGGTGACGACCATTTCGTGTTGAAGAACAGAAATGTGCAACTTATTGTGTCCGGCGGGCGGATCAAGAGCCTGTTCGATGTGCAACTCAAGTGAGTTCTCTCTTTATCATTCCAAGTTGGTCGCGGGTGAGATCACGCACGCACCGATTTAAAGGCGCGAGCTCATTCCGCAGGGCCAAACGGGCGGTATGGTCATCTATGAGGATCGCCCGAACTATTGGGATGCGTGGGGTGCGTCGCACGGCACGCGCACTTTGCATCGGGGCATGTGTTACTAATGGGTGGCCTTTGCGCGCGTTGTTCAGATGTCGAAATACACCACCTGGAGAAGCCACAGGAGCTCAAGTTTACTAACGTCAAAATCGTTGCAACTGGCCCCCTGCGTGCAGCTGTGGAGACAGAGATCAAGTACGGGAAAAGCTCAATCAAAGTCACGGTGAGTGCTGCATAGGACGTCCTTACTCGGGGGGATGTATCTGTCCGCTGACTCTCTATGCTAGATTTCTCTGGATGCCCTTGAGGGTGTGTCCCCCTTTTCCATCTCGCGTTCCTACGATTAGTGCTTATACATGAATATCTAGGCCCGCCGCCACACCCACTCAGCACACTTCATTTTAGTGCTGAGGTTGATTGGCACGAACGCCACGAGTTTTTGAAGTGTAAGTAAGCTTGAAGCCGAACCAGGTTTCTGGCGCTCGCTTAACGTGCGTGTATATGTATTGACCAAATCGCAGTCAAGTTGCCCCTCGACATTCATAGTGACGTAGCGACGTACGAAACGCCATGGGGCCACGTCCAGCGCCCAACGCACAAGAACACGACATGGGACGCGGCTAAGTTCGAAGTATGTGGACACAAGTTTACGGATCTCAGCGAATATGGCTATGGCGTGGCCATACTCTCCGAATCCAAGTACGGGTTCTCTTGCCAGGGCAATGTCCTGCAAATTTCGCTCCTGCGTGCAGCAACCGCCCCTGACGCTGAGCAAGACCAAGGTACATATCGACCGCCCTTAAGCTTTGGACAATTTTTTATTTACTTTGGTGACGTAATTATGCAGGCAAGCATGAATTTTCGTGGGGTGTTTTGCCACATCGCGGTCACTTCCTCCAGTCGTTTGTTCCCATCGCAGCTTATCTCTTCAATTCCCCATTGCATGGTGGGCCAGGCCTTCACTCAACCTGAATGCTGATGACTCTGACGCTGACGGACAGTACGTTACATCCCCCACGGTGGGGCGGTGACCGCTGCCGTATCACGTGTACCGTTCCTACTGTTCGGCAGGGACAGCAGCGTGATTCTAGAGACCTTCAAGCGTGGTGATCTCGACTCGGATACCAAGGATGGTCCCCGCACGATCGTGCTACGGCTCTACGAGGCCTATGGCGGACATGTATCGGTACACTTGCAAATTAATGTACCAGGCGTCGTCGCGGCATACGCGACGAACCTACTCGAAGATGACGTGGGTGCAGAGGTGCTCGCGCTGGAAAGGACCACAGGAGAGTGGGGCGAGCAGCCTGGAGAGTTGGCCATCCCGTTGACGTTCCGCGGTTTCGAGGTGAAGACGATCAAGCTCGTGCTCGAGAAGGAAGGGTGAGCGTTCTCGAAAGGTCCTTTTCTTTATTTTATTTTATTTTTTTATTTTTTATTTTTTTTCACGGGCTGGGCGGGTTAAAAAAACTGTGCCCCAACGGCTGCTTTTTTTCCCCTCCCTCCCTCCCTCATTTTTTGGATGGCCTTGGCGTACTGACGGGCACATCGAACTTTTTTTTTTCAATGTTCTAGGCGTTCCCAGGGACAGGGACAGGGACATGGTAAGAAGGACAGCTGGGTTACAGTGGAGAGACCAGACGAGAGTGTATGAAAGGGAGAAGCTAAAGAAAATGAAAATGAAAACTGCTCATGACGGAGTTGTGACGATCTTTGGGGGATTAGTTTGTTGTTATTTGTATTGTTGTACGATACCTTTGTCACCAGTGGTCACGTGTCTGCACTCAAAACGCCGGAGCTCGGAGTTCTCATGGACACATGGACACGGGACGCGGGGTTTCCGTAACTAAGTCAAAAAGTTCAACATGGACGGCGTGCGTTTTGTGATGATAAAAAGTAAGTGGGGATTAAATTTGGCGAGTCATATAATATATACTCCCCGCATTGTAGGTACTCGAAAAGAAAAACAAAAGTAGCCAACTACAAAAAAAAGTCTCTCCTACTACTCCCCCTCTCCCATATAAACACACTCTAAAAGTGGATGGCTTTTCCAGAGCATACCTGCAAGGCAGCTTCGCGGAAAGCTTCGGATAATGTTGGCTGATAAATGATGTGTGCGTTAATGATGGACAATAAATCGAGAGGGAGGAAGGGAAAGAAGGAAAGGGGGGTGAAACGTACGTGTGCGTGAGTCGTGCGCGCAATATCCTCTGCGCTCGCTCCATATTCGAGAGCCAAAACGCCCTCCGCAATCATTTCACCAGCATTGGGACCTACAACCAATCAAAAATAAAAAATCAACTCAGCTCTAGTTGTCGAGAAAAAGAAAAAGAAAGAGAAAGAAAAAAAGCGGGGGAGGGAAATTAGGGTGAAATGAAATAAATGTTCCACACGCACCTATGATGTGTACACCAAGAATGCGATCCGTTTCATCCTCCACAAGGAACTTAACTTGACCTTCAGTGTCCAAGTTCGTCTTCGCACGGGAGTTGGCGAGGAAGGGGAAGCGGCCGATCTTGTACTTCACCCCTCCTTCTTCAAGTCCTGTTCCGTCTTGCCGACCCATGCAACCTCCGGGTGCGTGTACACCACACTCGGAATCGTGTCATAGTTCACATGGCCATGACCAGAGTGAATATGCTCCGCCACAGCGATGCCCTCTTCCTCCGCCTTGTGAGCGAGCATAGGCCCGAAGGTGACATCACCAATACACTTAATATTCGGCACGGTCGTGTTAAACTGGTCGTCGATCACAATGCGCCCGCGTGAGTCGACCTCAACGCCAATGTTTTCGAGACCGAGGCCCGTGATGTATGGTCTGCGGCCGACAGCGACGAGGACGACGTCTGCCTCAAGCTATGCGCGGCATTAACCCCATGTGATATTAGCGAGAAAACCACAAGCACACACCGTCTCTTGCTTTCCGCCCTTCGCGGCTTCCGTCGTAACCACAACCTTCCCGTCCTTCTTCTCAGCGGAGAGAACCTTGGTGCTCAACTTGAACTTGAAACCCTGCCTGGTCAATGACTTTTGGAACTGCTTCCTGAGTAAACCGGCGCTTGTCGTCAAGGACTACAACTCCGTTGATAAGAATAGAAAACGCACGAGATTTCCTCATCGATGCCAACGCCCCCAATGGTACTGAGGAATTCAACGACGGTCACTTCGGATCCCAGACGGCTCCACACACTACCCATCTCAAGTCCAATAATACCACCACCAATAACGACCAGCTTCTCGGGCACCTTTTGCAGTGAAAGCGCGCCAGTTGAGCTGACGATCTGCTCCTCGTCTATCTTGATGGCGCCACCAGGGAACGGTGCGACTTCGGATCCGGTCGCGATGATGACGTTTTTCGCTTCCACCGTAGATTCGCCGCCCTCACTGAGCTGCACGGAGATGGTACTGGGGGAGACGAAGGAGGCTGTCCCCTTTATGTAGTCAACTTTATTTTGTTTGAAGAGGATCTCGATGCCCTTGGTGAGACCATTTACAGCATCATCCTTCGCCTTGAGCATCTGAGGTAGGTTGAGTTTGACACCCTCGACTAGTCGATCCGTGCTTTAGATAAGGAGAGAAAGGGTCAGTCGAGAGGATAACACGCACCATCGATACCGCGTTTCTTGATGTCGTGGAGCGTTTGGTGATAGATGTGTGAGTTGTTCAACATGGCCTTGGAGGGAATGCAGCCGACATTCAAGCAGGTCCCACCAAGCGCCCCACGTTTCTCAATACACGCAGTCTGAAAAAATAAATAAAAGATATGGTTGGCGTCGTCGTTTAAGCGAGAGAGACACCGAAAACGAACTTTGAGACCGAGCTGTGCGGCCTTTATTGCAGCCACGTAACCACCGGGTCCTAGTTCGAAGAGAAAAGAAAAAGGTTGATGAGCAACTCTGGATTTGAATACTCTCTGCCCATAAACGCACCTCCACCGATGATAACAGCGTCATATTGGCCGGAGGGAGTCGCCAATCCTCGTGCCGACTGTTGCCAGCGGGTAGCTTGGAAGGCAGCTGCTGGGGTATGCCGCCGCGCAAGGTGCGAGGTTGTCTGTTTGCATATACCAGGAGGGGAGAGAGGAGGGGGAGGGTTAACGTAAGGTCCTTGTTCATATATAGGATGATCGTGGTGCTCTCACAGAATTTGTAACCTTGCGAACGACGAGCATTGTGAAGTGGATGGGAAGGATAGAATGGGTAGATGAGGAGAGAGTGGAAGGGGGAGAGTGGATGGGATGGGAAAGTGAGGGGATACGTTTTCGTTTCGACTTGTTTCCACCCGACTTGTCGCGTAATTTCTTTCCTTTCTATTCGGAATAACCCGAGTTGGCGTTTTTTTATTATTTTTTTGCATTTTGTGCATCATTTTTGTGCATTGGGGGAGTCGTCGTTGTTGACTTTAACGACCTTGAAACCTTGACCTTGACCATTGACCTTTGATTGAACAATTATTACAAATAGTACTTATTACTACTACTACTAGCAGAGGGAACGGAGAGTTCTAGACTACACACAATTCTGGGGCAACAACGGAATATTCAGGGGCAGAGATTATACCCCAGCAAATGGACGGACTGCAGTGGGTCGCGCGGAAACTTCAGTAGTTTTGGCTCCGATTGTGAAACAACTCCAAGAAAATGTATATATATACAACAGCTAATGCGCCAAGTATTAAGAAAATGTCTATTGAGGAAGTCATCTTTTGGTCGCGGGAAAGATGCGAAGTCACAAGGCGAAACTCCAAGCTAAAGCGACAGCGAGCACAATGACAGGAACGGCAGCCATAAGCACAGGACGGAAGATACGGCCCAAGTCACGATACAACCGTATCCAATCCCGCACAGCCGTAACAAAACTACAAGATATGGTATGTCGCCATTTGATCAGATCGACGCAGTAAAAAAACTTATTACTCGCACGATTCGCGGGAACGTACCTGGTAGTGCGCCGGATGCGCTCGTCCATCATCTTGTATACACCGTTGCGAAGCGACTCTTTCTCGAGGCGAATCACCGGTCCATCGTCTGGAAGTACCCACGGGCAGCCACTCGTCGCCGGATCCGGGTCCGTCGCCGTTAGGAAGATGGCGCCGGCGATGCGTGGAACGGCGTCAACGGGATACCGGCGAGAATCAACTTGATTGGGAGCCCGAGGATCGACGTATCTTTTTATTCAAATAGTAATCATAATATGATAATAAAAATATATGGCGCGCAAGCCCAAGTCAGCGCACTGGGGAATTAAACGGACGCGGGGGCGAATGGGAGGAGGGAGGAGGGTGAGGGCACATACCCGCGAACCAGGGGTGAATGACAGCCAAGCGGATGTTTTCCTTCACGGCGGAGAAATACAGCGCACGCATCAGTCCCAAACGCCATGCTTTGAGGCTGTATACTGTGGTCCCTTATCAGTCCCATCCATGACGCTGTGGGTGTAGGCAGTGCAAGTGGAGGGAACATCATCATTGGCCTGGTTGCATGGCGCGAACCGCAGTGCAAAACATGTGCTACACACCGATTGAGCCAATCAAAACGATCGCCTTCCATGAGTCGGGAGCACGGTTACGTTTGACATAGTGCATCCCAAGGTGGACGGCTGCAGAGTAAGCCAATCATTCAATTAAAAAGCCCGTGTGCAGCGTAAGCACATGACTTACTATAGAAGACACCTATCAGGTTGACTTCCAGAGTTGCCAGCTTGGGCGCAATGGGCTTGCCGTCCACCACGGTCAAGTGGCCACTGCCGACGCCGATTTCGACTTCGGCGATACCTGCGTTTGGAATCTAGAGATGATGTCCGGGGCATTCAATAATTTGGTGAGGCAACGATAGAAAGGACACGTACCACGATGTCCACGGCGCCATAACGCTCAAATGCGAGGTCGAAAAGGGCGAGTTGATCGTCCCAGTTGACCACATTGCATTTGACGGACGCGGCTTCTCTGACGTGAGAAGTCAAAAGGGGGGATTGAATCCGAATGCTCGCCGCGGGAAAAAAATGAATTGAACCAAAACGTACCCCCCGTTCTTGATAATACCAGCGACCACCGCCTCTGCACCGGCAGCATCCAGGTCTCCAATGACCACTTTAGCACTGGTGAAGGAGTTAAAAAATTCCTCGGACTTTTCAATAAATGTGCGCGACATACCCGTGCTTGGAGAAAGTCAAAGCCACCTCTTTTCCAATACCACTCGCACCTCCTGCATGACGTTTCCCATCCCTCATTAATGTCACAACAACTCTTAATAGTGTGGAGGTGTCACTTACCCGTAAGCACGACAACCTTTCCTTTTGCACGCTCGGCATATACGAACAGTTCATCATCAGTGATAACGGTGGTCATGGCAGGAGTGGAAACGAGAGGGGTGGTTCAAATGGTCCACCTACGTGGTCCCTTATGTTAATAACGAGTGCACGTGTGCGGTTGTGGTTGGAAAGACGCTGGGAGGCGATTTAGCACTGAGAAGGGCGCTGGCGGCGAACGCCGACCATGAGCATCCAACCAACAGCGTCCCCGGCAGAGTAGGAATAGAAGAGCGATAGACCGGCAGAATCAGATTCTGGTACCCGTCACGGGGCCAGAGGCCGGGGGCCAAAAGTTTATACCGAATCACAAGATCAAGATTTTAAGTCACGACTATGATGGCCCGTTGGTTTTGATGAAACTGCGTCATGCGATGAAACACAATGAACAATGAACGCAACGGCAAGCGAAGTCGTCTGCGTCTGGGTCAAGCTTAACTCAGCCCGCCTCCGCTCCCGGCTCCCGTCCCTGGGAGGTCATGTCACGGTCACGGCCCACTCAGAGTGCTTGAACCTACTCACCTGTTCCCGCAATAACCATCGTTCTGTGATTTCCCTCCTCTAAAGCTTCCCGTGTGTCCCTTAAAGCATTCTGGGCGACTCTAAACGTGTTCGTGTTTATAAAGGCCTCGCGTCCGTATTTAGTCTTAGCCTTGTCCGTGTAACTCTTCCTCCCTTGCTGTCTACATCTTCGGGGCGGCACTCGTACATTCATCATTCAAGAGTACATTCTAACTATGAGTGATAGTATATTCCTTCTAAATCTAACTTTACTTTGAGAAAATATCCAGTGGGTGAGTAGACCGTGGGGCTGGCTAACATCCTGGCATCGATGACTCCTGGGATAGATAGGTCATACCAGACCAGATGATAAAATGCTATCAACCATGCTGCGCGTCTATCTTTCCATATTCAGCGAAAAACGCATCTGGACCTGAGGCGGTGCACGGGAAAACCTTTCTCTGACGACCCTGATATCACCCATTGTGTCTCGTACTGGCTCCCCACTACGAGCCTTATGTCTCAAAGGCCACCTACGACCGCTTCCTGCTCAATTTTTCGGTCCATTTTCGATGCCGCTTTGAAAACATATAAGAACCGGACTGGGAAAGACATCACTGAGCACCCTCTATCGGCTAGACTTCAAGCATGCAACTCTCCCGATAGTATTCTAGCCATTCTTCAAGAACAAACACACGAGTTAGACCAGTATCGGAGTAACAATGAGCGGCTGACAAAGTGGTTAAATCCCACCGTAAATGTTCTCTATGCGTTTTCAGCGACACTCGGTGAAGGCGTTGGCTTGGTAACTCACGTGACATTGGCCTTTCCACGACCTAAAAGTATGATTATACAGGTGTTTTCTCCTGCAAAAGTCATATTTGCTGGTGTTGGAATCCTCCTCTTAGTAAGTTTACTTCCCCACCTCTTTGAGTGAGCCACTGTGACAACAAAGTCTATTAGGTGGCAAAGGATGTTGGCGCGAGCCAAGACACGCTTGTTGAGCTCTTTGACCGGATTGGGAATTTTTTCAAACGGCTCGAGGCCTATGTTGAAGTCCCACCAACGGACGCAATGACGGAGATGATCGTGAAGATCATGGTTGAGGTACTCTGTATACTGACCATCGCGACAAGGGAGATTAAGCAAGGGCAGACCAGTGTGTTGCTATTCTGGAGAATATATATGGCCTCTAATTCACATTAATTTAGGGAAATACTTCAAAAAGTTGATGGGAAAGACCGATCTTGAGGATGCGCTACATATATTAGACAAGCTGACACAAGAGGAGGCTCGAATAGCAACTGCGCAAGCTTTGAGGGTCACTCATAGCGTCGACCGAAAAGTGGAGGGTGTTGACGGCAAAGTAAAGAACGTTGACGATAGGGTGAAGAATGTTGACCACAAAGTTAATCAAGTCATCGAGGGTGAGCAGACACCTATAATTGGTCACCGATGCTAGCCTTAAGCATCCTATGTGGTCAGAGGGAAAAGCAACGAGAGTAACAGTTCAGCAAATCGCGAATGACCTAGGCGATCTGAATCGTTCGTGGTTTCACAATAAAATTACCGTCGGCTAAATAGGTTTGAGTCCTCCTCACGTTTGTGCAGGAAATCAACTTCGAGAGAAACTTCGCAACTGGCTTCCCCCCCCGGATCCGTCTGTCAATTACAACATTGCACGTAGCGCTCACCATAAGGGAACCGCCAGGTGGTTCGTTCAAGGCGAGACTTTCTTGGATTGGAAGACTTCAGGCTCTCTGTTATGGATTCATGGAAAACGTATATTTCCTCTTTCTGCAACGCTTCGATTAATACTGATGGCCTTCCGACGATGTAGCGGGCTCGGGAAAGAGTATCCTCAGGTAGTCTTCCCCAAACAGGTCTGTCTGTGGGAAGTTATATATTGACTATCGGCCAGCTCCGCAATCATCCAGGATGTCGAAGCAATCTCCAATGCCGGGTCAGCCTTCATGGCCTATTTCTATTTCGACTTCAAGGACACCGGAAAGCAGGACCCTCGTTCTATGTTATCTTCACTCCTTATCCAACTCTCCGATCAGTCCGATCTCCTTTTCGACATTCTTTTTTCCTTGTTCTCGGGACATCGTCGTGGAACGCAACAGCCTACAAATGAAGCACTGACGCAATGCCTCAAAGACATGCTCATAATTCCAGGACATTCTCCAATCTATCTTATTGTGGATGCACTTGACGAATGTCCTAATGCATCTGGCATGCCGTCATCCCGCGAAAAGGCCTAGAGATATTGGAGGAATTGGTCCAATCGGACCTCCCAAATTTACGTCTGTGCGTAACAAGTCGTCCAGAAATCGATATCCGAAATTCTCTTGAACCTCTCGCATCTCACCGAATGTCGCTCCATGACGAAAGTGGACAAAAGAAGGACATTATTGACTATGTGAGGTCTGTTGTTTATTCGGACAAAAAGATGCGGAGATGGCGGGATGAAGATAAGAAGGTGGTCATCGAAACACTCTCGGAAAAAGCTGATGGAATGTAAGCGCATCTTTATAAGCTCGTACAAGCCCTCATTGTTTCACACAGGTTTCGATGGGTTTTTTGCCAACTAGAAACCCTCCGACACTGCCTTCCGCCAAGTGTCCGGCGTATTCTTGAGGAATTACCGGAAAGCCTGGACGAGACATATGAACGGGTCCTTCGAGAAATCAACAAGGCAAACCGAGATCACGCACATCGTCTGTTGCAATGTCTCACTGTTGCTGTTCGACCGCTTTACGCTCGGGAACTTGCGGAAGTGCTTGCATTGACTTCACCGCAGAAGGGGTCCCGAAGGTCAACGTTGACTGGCGTTGGGAAGATCAAGAAGAGGCGGTACTCTCGGCATGCTCGAGTTTGGTCGCCGTTGTTGATGATTATGGTTCTCGAGTAATTCAATTCTCGCACTTCTCCGTGAAGGAGTTCCTAACCTCGGATCGGCTGGCGGCGTCAAAAGGAGACATCTCGCGTTATCACATTCCTCTCCGGTCTGCGCATGCTATCCTTGCGCAAGCTTGTCTTGGTGTCCTACTCTCATTAGATTCCCAGGCAGACGAAAAGAGTATTTGGGGAATCCCTTTGGGTCGCTACGCCATTGAACACTGGGTCAAGCACGCCGAGTTCGAGGACGTGCTATCACAGATCAAAAATGGGATCGACTTTTTCTTCGACGGAAACAAACCACACCTTCTGGCATGTCTTCAGGTTCACGAAGCAAAAAGGGGCTTGGCAATGAGTTCGTACGACGTGCTCCCGATGCAACCCGGAGCGGTCCCCTTGTTTTACGCGGTTGAAATTGGATTTCGTGGCTTAGTTGAATATCTGGTCAGCAACGATTTGCAGCATATAAATGCCAAAGGCGGAGAATTCGGGGCCCGCTGCTGGCAGCATTTTTCTATCGTCGCTTTAAAGTTGCATGGTCTCTAATCAAGCATGGCGCAGATGTGAATATCCAGGGCCGATGGGGGCAGACAGCGCTCATTCATGCGTCATTATACGATGACCCCAACATTGTGCAGCGTCTTCTCGACCTTGGTGCGGACGTGAACGCCAAGGATGATGAACATGCGACTGCCCTGCACCGGGTAGCATACAACGGACGCCTTCTCGTTCTTCGAAAGCTTCTGAAACACAAAGCAGATGTCAATTGCCAAGATAACCAAGGTCGGACACCTTTGCATATAGCAATAGAAGGCGGACATTGTGAGGTCATAAGGCTATTACTGGAGCATGGCGCAAACACACGTGTACGCGACATTAACGGCAAGACTCCATCTCAATTGCGCGGAAGAGACGAAAGCGGGAGATTATAAGATTGCTAGGTGAGTACGGCCCAAATGAGTACAAGGCGTGGGTTACTCCGTGGTTCGCCTCAAAATGAAGGGTCCCACAAATTCATGTTGAAGAACGTTCAGTTGTTGTATTTTTACTTTTATTTTACAAAAAAAATTGCCTGGATATAAATATGCCCCGTCCTGTGGATAAGGGAAACTTAGGTAACTCTACAGCCAACAAGTTTCGTAGCATTTACGAACGTTATTGGGGTGCAATAAGAAGTTACCACTTTTCCACACGGTTACATATCTGCAATGACGGTTGTCCAAGATAATGATGTTCACATATTTATAGCTCAAACTCGAGGAGCTAGTAGAGCAAGGTCTGCAGGGAGCGACAGGGGTAAACATCGTGAAATTATCGGTCGTGAGTTTGGCAGGGTTATAGTCGGGCATGTAGAGTACTTAAGATACAAAAATGCCATAGCATACATATATAATAAATTTCGGAATAGTTCCGTGGGTACAACAGCTCGTGTTCACTGGGCACCGTATTCGGACAGCAAGGCTATGGTTTCTTCACTACGTTTATTCGATTCAACTTGCAACGCAGTCCTGCCTTTCGTCAGCGCATGCGCATTGGCGCCATTCTCCAGTAAAATCGCATGACTTCCAGATACCCTTTTCTGATGCTCGGTGCAACGGAGTCGGCCATCGTTATCCGGTGCATCGACCTCTGCGCCATGCCGAATAAGCATCTGAACGGCGCGGAGCTGTCCCGGTTCGCCGCCATGTAAAGGGAGTCCAGTTGTCCACTTCCCGGCGTTCACGTCCGCACCGAGGTCGAGTAGCCGCTGCCAACATCAAATGATTCCGAGAAGACGCGCGATGAGTGGAGTATGGCCCCATCTCCCTCGCATATTCACATCTGCGCCATGATCCAGGAGTAAAAATGAAACCGGGACGTGACTTTGGATAGTGTTGCATGCAACGGAGACCCGTAGTAGCCACCCTTGGCATTGACATCCTGTGGACGCTTGCTGGCGAGATATTCTGTGAGGTCATGAAGCCTAGACATGCAGCATAGTATAGAGGAGTCGCATCAGGTTGAACGGGTGTATCCCCGCGTGGACTGCGAGGTGTCTACATGTGCACCCAGACCCATGCTGCGAAATGTGGTTTCTCCTCGTCAAAAAGACACTGACTCCATCCTTCACCTTCGACATCACATTCTCGAATAAGCATGCGTCACCCAGTGTTCAGCAGCATATCACCAAGCGGAAACTCTCATCCTTTTTCGTCGATTTTATCGTCCAATCCAAGTAGAACCCTAGACAAGCTTGCGCAATGATAGCATGTGCATCCTCCAGGTGAATCCATACCACGACACATCTTCACTTGATCTCGACAGCCGCTTCGATGTCAGGAACTCCTTCACCGAGAAGTGCGAAAACTGCACCACCCGAGAACCTCCCTCTCCTACGATCCCCACCAAACTCGAGCATGCAGACAGCACAGCTTCTTCCTGATCTTGCCACCGCCAGTCCGAGTTTAATTTTGGGATCCCTCCCATGTTGAAATCAACAGCAAGCACCTCAGCGAGTTCCTCCACACGGAGCGGTCGAACTGCCACAGTGAGGCATTGCAGCAGGCGATGAGCGTGCTGTCGGTTCGCCTTGTTAATTTCCCTGAGTACCCGTTCGTATGTCTCGTCCAGACTTTCAGGCAACTCCTCCAGGATACTCCGCACACTTGGTGGGAAGCAGTGCCGTAGCACTTCGAGCTGGCAGAACACCCATCGAAACCTGTTCTCCAACGTAAGAACGTGTCATACAGGTGGATGCAGTGCTCGTCCTTACATTCCGTCCGCCTTTTCGGACAACTTTTCGATCACCAGAACCTTGTCCTCCTCCCGCCATCTCCGCATCCTTTTATCCAAGTGAACAACAGAGCTGACATAGTCCACAATATCCTTCTTCTGTCCACTTTCGTTATGAAGCGATACGGGGTGGGGCGATAACGGTTCAAGGGTAGATCGAATGTCGATCTCCGGCCGACTGGTAACGCATATGCGCAGATTCGGGAAGTCAAGCCCAACAAGATGATTCACAAACTCGAGCACCTCTTCGCGGGGAGATGGCATCCCAGAAGTGTTCGGACATTCGTCAAGCGCATCGATGATAATATAACTTGGTTCTTGACCTGAAAGGGAAAGCATTTCTTTCAAGGATTCTGTTAAAACGACATCACTAGGCTTCTGTGCGCCAAAGTCGTGTGCCAAATAAAGACGGGAGAGTATGTCGCAACGAGGAATGGACCGAGTAGAAAGCTGAATAAGAAGAGATGGGAGCAAATTGCGGAGATTTTGCTTATTGAGATCCCTAAAGTCGAAATAGAAATATCCCATAGATGCTGTTTCAGCGACTTGCAGGGCCATGATGTCCTGGATGATGGCAGAGCTGTAAAATATAAATAATATCAGCACAGGTAGTGGTGATGGGATGATGGGAAAGAACGAACCAGAGAATACTCTTCCCGGAACCTGCTACAAGAACGATTAACCCCTGGCGCGTGATATATCTCGAGTCACGACCTACGTTTCCCATGAATCCACAACAACGAACCAGTCGACTTCCATTCATTAAAAATGCTCCCTTCGAAGAACCATCCAGCCGTCCCTCGTGGTGAGCATTACGCGCAATGTTGTGGTTTGTGGACGGATCAGCCGGTGAGAGCCATGTCCGTAGCTTCTCTCGCAGCTCGTTTCCTACCACCGTGAAAGGTTTTTTCAACTTCCACAACAATCGAATGTTCACAATAGAGGATTGGGATTACGAACGATTTTGATCCTCTAGTTCATTCACCATTTGTTGAACTGCTGTTCTAGTCTCCTTTCCATCTAGTGGTATAACGTTTCAGAATACCAGCACTGGCGACGACTTGTTCGGCCTGTACGCACCATCAATAATTATCTTCACCTTATCATCAACTTCCTTCACTCTCACGTCGACACCAGTCACTATCTCCTCGACCTCATGGGTAACCTTGAACACTTCGGCAGTCGCCATCCGAACTTCTTCTTGTATCAGCCTGTCCAAGTTTTGCAGCGCATCCTCAATATCCGTCCTCCCGGCTAATTTCTTCAAGTATTTTTCTAAAACGAATGGTAAGCCACGAACGACATCTATACGGGAGCAAACACACTCGTTCGCCCTTGCTTGACTTCCTTTGTTGCAAGGGCAAGGATCGAAAGTACCTCGACGACTATCTTCACAATTACTTCTGTCATCGCCGCTGTTGGCGGAACCTGAGAGTAAGCCTCGACGCGTTTGAAAAAGTTTTCGATCCTCTCGAAAATTTCGATGAGTGCGTCTTGACTAGCACCAACATCCTTAGCTGCCTGGAAGATCTCCTTGAGCTTGTATCCCCACGCGGAGTAACAGGAACAACGGAAATCACGTACTAAGAGGAGGATGCCAATGCCAGCAAAGACCACTTTCGCGGGGGAGAATACCTAATACTGAATATGAGGACAGTGGCATCTAAATGGTTGACCTGGATAGATTCACCAGACCGACGCCTTCACTGAGGGTAGCAGATAACGCATAGAGCACGTTCACGGTCGGATATAGCCACTTTGTCAACCTTTCATCACGAGCACGGGATTGATCAACTTGTTGTGCTTGTTCTTGAAGGACAGATATAATGTCATTGGGAGAGTTGCAGGATTGAATGTGTGTAGCAAGAGGATGTGTGATGATGTCTTTTCCTGTTTGCCTCTTGTAGGCCTTGAATGCAGCAAGGAAGATCGCCTGAAAGTTGGAAGACGAAGAGGTAGTGGTAGTATTGGCTGTCGGGATTGGGGACATGGAGACACTGGTAGGTGATTGGTTAAGTTAGTAGTAGGAAATGTGCGGGCAGTGAAACACAGTTCACTGGGTGATGTATCGATGATAAGTAGTGGTAATTGAAATTGCTGTGTAAATTGGAATACTGGATATGGCAGATAGACGCTCATAATAGTTGATCAGACATGAGAGTCGAAGGATAGTGGAATGCGGCTCAAAGGCAGATGATATGATATGCCTGAAGTATTAGTATTCCAATGCGTATTGAAATGCATTTCCACTCACAACAATCGTTGAGAGAAGAGCAGAACCTCGGGAGGGTCTACATTAATTACGTAATCCATTCTAACAAATTAAGCCACGTGGCGTTAATTGCCGATCATCTGGGAACATGGTCAGGTGACCGCAACTCGTCAGGTCAGCCATTGCGTCTCACCCGTGCTGTCATGTTTTAAGGCAAAGTAAGGTCGTGATTACTTACTTTGATTTTACTTTTTTGTACACAACTAAGTGGGGACTATGTCGAGGTTTTTTGACAGATGGAGCACTCTTAGGTGAAGTCAAAGGCAAAAAAGTAAACATCTGGGAATGGTACCAAGGTAATGGGGATGTTGAACCGGATTGACTTGAATGAGTATTATTACAGAAAAGACACGTGTGTGAGACAGCCGTGTGTTTATATCCTGGAGGCCGGGGAGCCGGCCAACTAAAGTTACATGATAATCTTATATATTTGCAGCGAGGGAGTGCCACATGTTTGTTAGTGAGAATAGGTCGCTATCAAAGGTACAGTCAGGAAGCGCGTCTGAGAGTCCCTTATTTCCCCACGTACAACCATGCAACCCCCCTCCCAAAGCCACGAACGGAAGCGATGATCTTCAGCATGCGAACACCGGTTGTTAGTCCTTTAGTCTGCGACCTCTATCTCTGCACCCGACAACTAAGCAAGGACAGGTGTTTCAAATGTCTTTTTTCTTTCTCATCATGCCCAGTTTTCTGTTCATTTTGGCGCATCATTATTAGTATAGTATTATTTTTAATGACACAGGTTTCCTTCATTTTCATTCGTCGGCTTGGATTAGACTCGGAAGTGAACTACTTCCCGGGGTTCGGGCCTTTTTAGCGTTTTCAAGCCTGGAAGCTGAACTATGTGTGATTCGGTGAAGTAGCCATATTAAAGTCCTTCTGATTTATTGTCTGTCTTCGTGCATCTTCTCATGATTGTGACTCGCCTGTATTGTGAAAAGCAAAATGTGGGAATTGAAACACGACAACCAATCGTTTTGCAATCTTCCCTAGGAGTCCGTATCTTCTCGACATGACTCCCGTATAAAATGACTGGAACTGACCCCATTCTGCCGAGTCGACCTCCACTTCACGTAAAAGTACATAAGGATGCTGTACTCACAACAAGAGCACACCTTAACACGCGTCTTCTGGTTCTTATTGCTGACCCACATTTGTTTCTAATCGCTGAACCTCCTCTTGCTTGTGCATCACCGTCCGTGTGATCTATTGCCCACCCTCGTTTGAATCGACCCAACACGCCATAGCAACTCTCCCTGTGTCCTGGATGCGCATTTTTGCCATCCCGGACCGATTGAAAACCATCCTGAGGGCATCACGCGATTGCGTGTCTTGCAAAGTCGACCTTCTTAGACTTAGATAAGATAAGGAGGAGTTCGGACCGATCTGACCCGGTCCACGCGATGCGAAGTAGTCGCTGCCCTATGCAGCAATGGACATTATAGATACACGCGGCCATTGTTTGAGTAATACAAATTGACGATTTGATTATAGAGTGATCTAAAGTAGTCTAGTATGTATTTTAGATAATGCCAGACCGGCAGAAACGATCGCGCGTTAGTAAACAAGATGTGTCAGGGTACTTAGAAAAGTAAGCCACTGACTACTTAGATTTACATCGCACGCTCGATCGGCTTTGGTATTTCATAGGATAGTACTAGAACGTATTTAAAGACACCCTGTAGCACGCTGCAGACCCCATCTTGTCCTCTTGGGGCTGTAGGTGCGCTTTATATCTGTATTTACTCAGGCCCAGCTGATCTTGTCCTCTTGGGGCTGTAAGCTCTTAGCAATTGTTCAATATAGGTCTATTCTTGCTGTATAAGCAAGGCAGAGTCCTCTGACTGCTTCAAGCCTTACGCGTGCATTAATCTCCGCGTTCTGGGCAGCTTCCGACTAGGATTTTATCACCTCTGAGTTTACTACGACTTTTACATCTTATCTAATCTAACACTGCAAGCGCGGGATAGAAGCACCCGTTACACCCTGTTGGATATCTTGCATCTTGTCTGTCGTCATCTTGTCTGCCCTGCCATCTGGAGCACTGTTAGTGTTGCGGTTGGCTTGGTCGTTCTTTATAAAGTCAATAGTTCAGGTTTTTTAGACAATTGCTCAACCCGCAGGTTAAAGCAAGGAAGGATAGAATTCCTGGGTCAGAAGCCAAGTAGAGTACAAAAGCTCAAGACTGAGGGTTTTGAGCTGAAATCTTACAGTATATATACAACCTAGAGATATGACGTCATCGTAGCTGGAACGAGCTCAAAAGTAAAGTGATGGAATATGATGGAACAGCAGAGAGTCGAGAGCGTTAAGGACGCGGCCTAGTAATGACATAGAAAAGGTAGAAGAGTATAGAATAAAGGAATGAAATAAAGCTTAGTAACAGTTAGTGTGCGACAAGCCTTCCTAATCTGGGAAGGGGAGCGTCAGCGACGCGCTCAGAGTTGACCAAATGATGAGCTCCGAGTCTACTACCATCACACTATTTTGCCAGGCTCTCGATGACAACAGCAATCCTCTTGGAGGTATATTCAAGGTTGGAGTCCGATCGAATGAATTCGTCACAGACCTCCAAAAAATCATTAAGGCTGAGATGTCTTTCTTGTTGGATAACTTCGCAGCCAATCAGATCCTTCTATGGAAAGTCTTGACACCACAACACCCCGGTCGTACAAGATCTACGATAAATGAACTCATGGCCTTGATCAATGCCATCGAGTTCCCTGGCAGCACCACTGACGAAGCGGTCGAAGGGAACGGTGTCATGCAAATTCTTCAGCCCGGAAAATGGCCCAATTGAGGCTTATCTACATCTTCTTGTTCAAATACCATGTAAGTTAAGTTTTGATCATCATGGGATCGCCACACGTATTTGACAATAATGCAGCCATCGAACACCCGGAGAAGACCCTGAGAGTTAAAGCGAGAGGCCCTATTCGAAAGTTGCTCACGCTCCGCCAAGGTAAGAATTCGGCACTCTTGGCCCACAACCTATCAGTTAATAGCCTGATTTAGCTCAGGAACTCTATCACCAAGCAGCTCTCAAAGGACCCCCTTCTTCAAAGCCAGCAATCATATCGGAATACATCAAGCAACAGGAGGAATTACCGATTTTCAATGGGCGTCCATTTGAATGCTATGCTCCTCCCATCGGCCTGTTCCACCCAGTGTTCAACTCATTTCAGGAAGTTTTAACGAGTCAGGATCCATTGAACTTGGACGATGGGGCATGTTCATCAGTCAAGGCCCTTCAAAGGGCTTTTGCTAATCTTTATAAAAACGAGGCTGATCGCTTAGAGGCTATCCATGCACCTTTGAACGCACTTCTCGGTGGCAATCTTACGCACACTAGTGAAACCGGTGTCACAGCAGATAGGACGATAACCGAAGCTTGTTGCGGCTCGACGGCATATATCGCGGTATTGGAGATGAAGAATGAAATTGGAACTGCCCATGCAGATCCTTTCATTCAAGCTGGCCTCTCCTATCGCCGTTACTGGGGGTATTCTGGTGCATTACAAATATGTCCATGTGTAAAATCTGATTGGTATCTATCAGGACAAGTCATTAGAGAATGTTCCTATTGCCCAACCATCATTTTAGCAATTGCCGGCCTGTGGAGGTGTGTCTCTGGTGCTGTTTACCTTGAGAAAGTGGTGGTGCAACCTTAAACAGGCTACATCTGGCTTGGAGGTAGTGTTTTCGACGAGGACCAACTTCACTTCACCTTAAGGCTATTCACTGCACTGAAGTTGGCCATCTCCACACTCCGCAGCTACTACCTGACACTTGGTCCCACTAACAAATGCCCAGAAGACCTTGTTCATGCAATCCCTTATGTTACCCCTTCATTTGCATCAACATTGACCTATATTTCACGACCTAGTCCGGATCAGCAGAGCAAGCTTGTGTACAAGGCTAAGTTTATCCATGCTGGTTCTAGTCGGCCAGCAGTTGTCAAGTTTGTGTCAAGATATAATGCAAAGGCACATTGAATTTTGGCTGCGCACCAACTTGCACCAACCCTGTATCACACTGGCACAGAGGACGTGGACACATCAAAGTATATGGTGGGCTGCACATGGTTATCATGGACATCATAGAGGGGAAGCACCTGGATGGCATGCTTGCAAGTGATCAGTATCAAAAGAGTATCAAAAGGTGAAGAAGGCCATCGACTTGCTGCATGGTCATGGTTTTGTGTTTGGAGATTTTCGAACGCCAAATATTCTGATCAATGGTGAAAATGTAATGCTCATTGACTTTGATTGGTGTGGAAAGGCAGGTGAATCTCAGTATCCTGTGACGATCAATCTGGATCCTAGGATAGGTTGGCCAGAGGGTGTGGGGCTGGATAGTGTGATGGAAATGGAGCATGATCAGTTGATGCTAGAGCAGCTGAGACCTCCTAGCCTTGATAGATAGATACCACACATAGAAATCAGACAAGGGTAGTCTGAACTTGTATATTTGTACTTATAACAGATAATAGATATATTGATCACGATCTGCTGTAGCAATGCGAGGCGCTTTGAAATGAGTAAGTAATGTAAGGATAGTCAGAGCAGCTCTGGGCCGGAAACCTTTTGCCTTCTCACTCGTTTGACCACCCATCCCAAACACTCACGCTTTGTCTCCACCGTTCTTCATACCCGTTCGTCATCCCTTCATAGCACCTGCCGCTTCACTATTCACCAGGTCTGGGATTCTTCTCACTCCTTCAAGGTTCAAATCAAGAAGTACTCGCTGAGGCATCCCACTTCAAGTTCCTTTCAGGTTGTCGTTTCCTGCCACAGTCACCATTGTATCGTCAATCGTCAAAGGACGAAATGCCAGTCAGGGTAGTATCGAAGGATGGGTATTGTCGTGCGTCATGGACTACTTAAATCTTCCTTTCATAGTCACACCCATGAAGCAGGTCCTCCTTTATACGAAACTTTACTTCTTGCATACTAAACTTGGCATTCGACGTATCAACCCGTTCGACGCATTTCGGCCTCATCGACCCATATCAATGACTACTAACAATCCCTTGTCCTTTACTCTTTTCTTTCTCTCACCGAATCTCTCCGCTTCAATCCCAGTTGATCTTACTCGATCTCACGACCGTACTCCCTGATTTATACCGATACAACGTGGATTCCTTTATCACTTGAAATGTTGTCTCGTTGCCTTGCTCCCTACTTCCGATCCCCCTTTCTTTTGTCCACTCAGGGATTCTGGTTGGTTCAAGGCAACGAAAAGAGCCCTGCCCTCACATCACATCACCCATCTTTATAAATATCGACGGGCAACAGTAGCAGCTCGTACACATTCGTCTCCACGAGAGAAAGTGATGATTATCGCGATAGTTAACAAGCCAAGTTGATAGTGCTGCGTGAGGGGTACCATTTTACCTCGACGACTATCTCCAGAATTACCTTTGTCATCGTTGCTGTTGATCGCACTTGGGTGTAAGCCTCAACGCGTTTGAAAAGGGTTTCGATCCTCTGGAAAATGTCGATGAGTGCGTCTTGACTAGTACCAACATCCTTAGCTGCCTGGAAGATCTCCTTGAGTTTTTATCACTTTCGCTGGGGAGAATACCTGAATATTAAATATGAGGACGGTGGCGTCCACATGGTTAACTTTACCTTTACCAAGGGGAGCAGAAAACGCATAGATCACATTCACGGTGCCTCTTGTAGGCATTGAAGGTAGCAATGAAGGTTGCCTGAAAGACGATGAGGTAGTGGTAGTGTTGATTGTCGGGGTTGAGGAAATGGAGACACTGGTAGGTGGTTGATTAAGTTAGTAGTAGGAAATGAAAGGTGCGTGCAGTGAAACACAGGTTCACTGGATGATGTATTGATGATAAGTAGTGGTAATTGAAGTCACTGTGTTAATTGGAATACTGTATATGGCAGATAGACACTCGTAGCGGTTGAGTAGGCGGGGACGGTAAGAGCTGCTGCCTCAGAACGATCACGTGATGGGAAAGTCGGAGAAGCAAATCAGACGCGTCTTGGTTTCTTGGTTCTCTCTCAAAGTTCAACCAAATCCTCTTTGCCTTACCCCCGTCTTCTCAGATTTCGCCGGCTGCCAATCTCATTAATATCATGGTGGGTAGATTTCCTTATCCAAATTTTACTAATATAGCTTCTGATTTATGAAAAGTCTATTCCTTATACTGCCATGCGTCGTCTTATGCGAGAGCTGAAAGAGCTCAGGACGGAACCTCCGGAAGGCATCCGCGTTCAGTTGAGCGAGGAGAGTATACTGGACGTTGTCGGTATTATTGAAGGCCCAGGTAAGTCCCTAGGGAGAAAACCACTAATCCGGACCAGGCAATGACGGGATTTTGCAGAGGGCACGCCTTACCAAGGAGGCTACTTTCGCGTGAAGTTCGAATTCACAGAGGAGTTTCCCGCGACACCACCGAGATGTAAGACCTATGTCTTCGTATTTAACTTCTGTCTGTATTCATGCAAACTGCCAGGTTGGTTTGCGACCAAGATTTTCCACCCGAACGTCTCGAGTTCAGGGGAGATTTGTGTCAACACCCTCAAGAAGGACTGGAAATCATCATACGGCATCGGACACATCCTTGTCACTGTCAAGTGCCTACTCATCTATCCGAATCCTGACTCGGCGCTCGACGAGGAAGCAGGCAAACTGCTACAGGAAAATTACGAGAGCTATTGTGAACGCGCAAAGCTCATCACGAGTGTGCACGCGACACCCAAAGTAGGTTCCCGTTCCGCGTTCCGCGATCGTGTTCAAAGATTGGCCAGTTGAGCTGAGCACTTTCCCTGTACTCAGGTCCCTCCACCAGAATTTACCACACAATCTGTCCTGGCCAACATTCCTGATGCACCCGCACCCATTGTAGCCTCACTTCCATCCACGTCATCCCTATCATCTCTATCGCCGTCCTCGTTACTCTTATCGCAGAAAGGTGTCATTACGGCAGCAACTGCGACTATTCCATTACAGCAGTCCGCGTCAAACACGTTCTCACTATCGTCCTCACTTTCATCGCTTATAAATACGGCAAGTGAGAAGGAGAAGGACCGTCATGCATCACCCGCGCCTCTGGGAACAGCGGATTCGAACGTTGCTCCAGTAATTAATCCGGGTAGTGCAGGTGCCATATTGAGTCCGGCAAAGGCAGTCAAACGCGGTGCAGCGCCAGGGGTAGCAGCAGGCGAGAAGCGCAAGAAGGCGCTCAAACGGTTGTAAATGATCACGACTGCGTGTGTTCTTTAGGCCGCTTTATCTGCATAGTTTTGTTTGGATTTGGATGAATGAGAGATAGATTCGCGCCCTTGCGAAGTGTTTCACGTTCATTAAGAGGCGAACTGAAGTGTCGTGGAGCCGAGCTGGCTGTCTTGGGCTAGTTTAAGGACGGTGTCTGTTGTCCGACTAGAGCGGGTGAGCGGGTGGGCCGCCGTGTTCATAAGTTTGGGTTTGTTTGGCTCACCGTTGAGCTGAAAAGGTTAAGGGCTGAGGCAGAAGAAAGCCTGACAGTACAGGCAGGGAGTTATTTCATGAAAGCTAAAATAGGGTTGAAATAGCAACAGAATAAATAATTTCATGTCAGTAAAAAAGGATGACAAAATGCAGAGAAATGATGCATTTCAGGTACAGGTTTCTAATATAATTTTGATAAACGCAGCTGTAAAAAGGGGTTAGGCTATCTATTTAGATAGCAGATAAGTTCGGTTCTTGTGGTCAAAAACTGTATATTTATTTGGGTGCCACCCTGGAAGCGCTTAATATAATCGATTTCAAAGAAGAAAAAAAACTGTATATTTATTAGTATCTTTGCCTATTTGGACAGCGGATAAGCTATTACTAAGCGTTAGCTAACTATGGAAGATATTCAGTTCTTGTGGTCAAAACTGAAGTGAACGCGTACAAAGTAAAGTCCTTATATACTACTAAAAGAGCGTGAAAATAAAAAAGGAAACATAACTAATCAATTGTGACATGATACGAGGGATGTGTTGTGCGTGCAATGTGGAATTGTTTCTGAATCAGTTCAGTTAATGGACGCACTTTAGATTATCTTATCACGATCAATAGATCGTCTGGCGGTCGCTACCGGCCCGTCTCAACACGAGCGACGCAGACGCGCTCGTTTTAACACCCATATGGATGATGTCATTGGTGGTGTGATTGATGATGTCATTGGTAGTGTGGCGGAACTGAGCAACTAACATGGTGAACGTTTATCTGCACATAGAAGACCGACAAGTTCTCGCACTTTCAATCCCCTTGAGTGACATAGAGAGGCTTTCCTATTGAGAATTGCCTGAAGCCTAGTAATGACACACTGTACATGGGTGGACTGGTTGTGGCTAGGGCACAATACACAGAAACCACCTTGGAGGCCTAAGGCTGTGTGGCTCAGCGGTTAGAGCGCCAGTCCTAGTATGTCTGGGGGTCTTGTGTTCAATCCCCAATCTGGCATATTGCTGAAGCTTACCTATACTCCTGAGGGTAATATTCACAGATCCCATATTTGTTGCTTTGCTAATTTACATCCCTATAGCAGATTATCATCTCATCAACCACAATGCAATGAATGATTGAATCACCCCCTCTGAGCAAATGCTATGTTCTTCATGTTTCCACCATGATGTCATGGCATGCAATGGCCCTGTGTGCATCTTCACATATTAATGGCAAAGCATGTGATGCAGCACACCTACTCCCCAAAAGCAAGGGTGATGGGGTATGTCCTGGATGCGCATTTTTGGCATCCCGGACCGCTTGAAAGCCATCCTGAGGGCGCGTGCGTTATACAAGTCGACCTTCTTAGACTTAGATAAGATAAGAAGGAGTTCGGACCGATCTGACCCGGTCCACGCGATGCAAAGTAGTCGCTGCCCTATGCAGCAATGGACATTATAGATACACGCGGCCTTTGTTTGAGTAATACAATTTGATGATTTGATTATAGAGTGATCCAAAGTAGTCTAGTATGTATTTTAGATAATGCCAGACCGGCGGAAAGGATCGCGCGTTAGTAAATAAGATGTGTCAGGGCACTCAGGAGAGCGGGCCACTGATAACTAATTAGATTTACATCGCACGCTCAATCGGCTTTGGTATTTCATAGAGTAGTACTAGGACATATTTAAAGACACCCTGTAGCACGCTGCAGACCCCATCTTGTCCTCTTGGGGCTGTAGGTGCGCTTTATCACTTTATCTTTGTATTTACTTAGGCCCAGCTAATCTTGTCCTCTTGGGGCTGTAGGCTCTTAGCAAAGTTCAATATAGGTCTATTCTTGCTGCATAAGCAAGGCAGAGTCCTCTGACTGCTTCAAGCCTTACGTGTGCATTAATCTCCGCGTTCTGGGCAGCTTTCCGACAAGGCATTTTCACCTCTGAAGTTTTACTACGATCTTTACATCTAATCTTATCAAACATAGCAAGCGCGGGATAGAAGCACCCGTTACAGGGTATATATCAGTCACCATTGTTCCATGTCACTGCCTTGCTAAACCCCTCCTAGTACATTGAGGTTGTTCTTCAAGATCATCTCAACTTGTGCAACCCCACTTTAGAACCTGATATTCCCCTAGACAACCAAGAGGGAGAAATCACAGCTCAAACATCTCAGATGGAATGCTTCATGCAATAGACAATGTCCTTGCACTCTCCATGTTGGTCAAGGGAACCACTCCTGAAATGATGGCCACAGAAAGACAGAGACAAGAGGAAGCAGAAGAGTTGTGTGTGAAGGAGGCTAGTTGAGTGAAAGTGCAGGAGTGGATGCAAAGCTCTCTGTGCGTTCTCTCTTACCTCTGGGCTATTTCCCACTAGAAGCTGATCTTAGATTAAACAGAGATATCAAACAGTCAAACGCAGCTAGTAGGCATCACAAAAATCTCCTACCATGAATTAAGAGAAGTTACCTATCAATACCATTTCATAAATAACCATAAATTACTTAACGCGATGGGTTATTTGCTGAAGGACATTTGACATAGTTTCACTTAAATTGAACTAAACTAAGTAAGACTGCTTAGTTTGCCATGACCACTGAGGTTTACATGGTGAAATTGAACTTACTCCTCATGTGGAACAGGCATGGCGCAGGCTTGTACTTAGATACTATACTACTACTATATATCTCACCTTGTTAGATGTAGAGGCTTAGATGGAGTCGATAATGCAATAGCAACTACTTTATCTATAGCAGCTATACAATTGGCTAATGAGCGCGGATGTGATTGGATCACATGCTCAATCTGAGATGTGAGATGTATATGCTCAGTATCGGACCGCTATCCCGGTAACTCTGTACCAGTATTCAGGTTCTGGTTCAACATTCAACACCTCGTACGTTATCCCGCCACCCCACCTATGACGTCCCCTCCGGGCATAACCACCCCCTCTGGTCCGCCGCGACTAAACCCCGGGGCGTAGATAAAAAAACCCTACACCCGGCTTACCACGCCACTGGCCATGCTTTCATTGCTGAGTACACTGAGCGTTTCCACCCAAGAAAACCCCCCCTCGCACGCCTTTGTACCTGCGACGACTCCATCCCTGCCACCTTTCCTCACATTCTTCTCCACTGCCCCCTCTACTCTGTCAGTCGACACACTCTCCAGTTTCTCCCTGACTGGGCCCTGGAACAAGACCCTGTGCCATGGCACATCCTCTTCAATTGCAAGCCTTTCGTCGAAGACTTGCTCACCTTCACCCAGGACACGCGGGCCTTCACAAGGCCATTTTCGTCAGAGCGACCTCGCGAGCCGGATTTAATTTGAGTTGGTGATGTCGGGTAGTATAGGTACGTTCACCTTTACACTTTGGTCCCCGCCTCTACCTCCCACTTCCCCTCTTTCCTTTCCTTGTCGTTACACACTCACCTTTCTCCACCACATTTCCCCCTACCAAGGGGTTTCACTTTACTTCCTACTTGCACAGACAGTAGCTATTATGTACTGGTAATAGCCGCGCGATTTAGGCACAGCCTTGAAGCACGAATAAAATCGATTCCAAAAAAAAAGAAAACACCTTGTACGTTTGCACTTGACTTCGGACTCCTGGTTTCTGCCCATTCACCGCCTATAGAGAGAGACTCATTGGCTGACAGACAACACCGGCGACTGCGGGAAGATGGAAAGTTGTGCCAATGTAAAGAGGAATCGGGTGGTATCAATTGTAACAGTATGTCTACTGTTCAAGGCCGAGTGACATATGAACTCCTACGCGACAAGTCTGCCAGAACGACAACTCCTGCAAAGGTTTCCCTCTCCCCATCGGTATACCTTCAACTACCCAAGAAGGCACTGCCAACATGACTTGCTACAAGGGCGGTGAGACCGTGTTCAATAACCACTAAATGTGCAACCTCACGAGTCAGATGCGCTGGGTCCCACATTGAAAATCATTAGCTCACACGCACGCCAGATTGCAAGATCCTAGATATCCTTCCCAATAGACCGCCTCAGGTCACATTCAGTTGTGACGTCAGCAACCATACCCGCGCATTACAGTTTTGGACCGCTGAAGTGGGATCGTTTTTCTGTGTGCTAGATCAATGCGAGTCCAAGACGAAGGTTGGATACGAGTTCAATTCGACTTCTTACAATTGCAAGACAATGAAGTGCAGTTGCGTACCTGGCCGCTTTATCCACGGAGAGGATGGAAGTGTAGGTGAGCGGTGTTTTGACGCGTCGATGACGCCTATATCTCACTTATTCATCTAGATATTGGAGAGTTTTTACGAGACAAGATCATTCTCTGTCAATTTTAATTTCATCGTCCAATTCAAGTAGAACCCCTAGACAAGCTTGCGCAATGATAGCATGTGCATCCTCCAGGTGAATCTGATACCATGACACATCTTCACTTGATCTCGACAGCCGCTTCGATGTCAGGAACTCCTTCACCGAGAAGTGCGAAAACTGCACCACCCGAGAACCTCCCTCTCCTACGATCCCCACCAAACTCGAGCATGCAGACAGCACAGCTTCTTCCTGATCTTGCCACCGCCAGTCCGAGTTTAATTTTGGGATCCCTCCCATGTTGAAATCAACAGCAAGCACCTCAGCGAGTTCCTCCACACGGAGCGGTCGAACTGCCACAGTGAGGCATTGCAGCAGGCGATGAGCGTGCCCTCGGTTCGCCTTGTTAATTTCCCTGAGCACCCGTTCATATGTTCGTCCAGACTTTCAGGCAACTCCTCCAGGATACTCCGCACACTTGGTGGGAAGCAGTGCCGTAGCACTTCGAGCTGGCAGAACACCCATCGAAACCTGTTCTCCAGCGTAAGAACGTGTCATAGAGGTGGATGCAGTGCTCGTCCTTACATTCCGTCCGCCTTTTCGGACAACTTCTCGATCACCAGAACCTTGTCCTCCTCCCGCCATCTCCGTATCCTTTTATCCGAGTGAACAACAGAGCTGACATAGTCCACGATGTCCTTCTTCTGTCCACTCGTTATGAAGCGATACGGGGTGGGCGATAACAGTTCAAGGGTAGATCGAATGTCGATCTCCGGCCGACTGGTAACGCATATGCGCAGATTCGGGAGGTCAAGCCCAACAAGATGACTCACAAACTCGAGCACCTCTTCGCGGGGAGATGGCATCCCAGAAGTGTTCGGACATTCGTCAAGCGCATCGATGATAATATAACTTGGATCTTGACCTGAAAGGGAAAGCGTTTCTTTCAGGGATTCTGTTAAAACGACATCACTAGGCTTCTGTGCGCCAAAGTCGTGTGCCAAATAAAGACGGGAGAGTATGTCGCAACGAGGAATGGACCGAGCAGAAAGCTGAATAAGAAGAGATGGGAGCAAATTGCGGAGATTTTGCTTATTGAGATCCCTAAAGTCGAAATAGAAATATCCCATAGATGCTGTTCCAGCGACTTGCAGGGCCATGATGTCCTGGATGATGGCAGAGCTGTAAAATATAAATAATATCAGCACAAGTAGTGGTGATAGGATGATGGGAAAAAACGAACCAGAGAATACTCTTCCCGGAACCCGCTAGCAAGAACAATTAACCCCTGGCGCGTGATATATCTCGAGTCACGACCTACGTTTCCCATGAATCCACAACAACGAACCAGTCGACTTCCATTCATTAAAGATCCTCCCTTCGAAGAACCATCCAGCCGTCCCTTCGTGGTGAGCTTTACGTGCAATGTTGTGGTTTGTGGACGGATCAGCCGGCGAGAGCCATGTCCGTAGCTTCTCTCGCAGCTCGTTTCCTATCACCGTGAAATGTTCCTTCAGGTTCCACAACAATCGAATGTTCACAATAGAGGATTGGGATTACGAATGATTTTGATCCTCTAGTTCATTCGCCATTTGTTGAACTGCTGTTCTGGTCTCTGTCCTGGATGCGCATTTTTGGCATCCCGGACCGATTGAAAACCATCCTGAGGGCATCACGCTATTGCGTGTCTTGCAGAGTCGACCTTCTTAGACTTAGATAAGATAAGGAGGAGTTCGGACTGATCTGACCCAGTCCACGTGATGCGAAGTAGTCGCTGCCCTACGCAGCAATGGACACTGATAGATACACGCGGCCATTGTTTGAGTAATACAAATTAATAATTTGATTATAGAGTGATCTAAAGTAGTCTAGTATGTATTTTAGATAATGCCAGACCGGCAGAAACGATCGCGTGTTAGTAAACAAGATGTGTCAGGGTACTTAAAAGAGTAAGCCACTGATAACTACTTAGATTTACATCACACGCTCGATTGGCTTTGGTATTTCGTAGGATAGTACTAGAACGTATTTAAAGACACCCTGTAGCATGCTGCAGACCCCATCTTGTCCTCTTGGGGCTGTAGGTGCGGTTTATCTTTGTATTTACTCAGGCCCAGCTAATCTTGTCCTCTTGGGGCTGTAGGCTCTTAGCAAAGTTCAATATAGGTCTATTCTTGCTGCATAAGCAAGGCAGAGTCCTCTGACTGCTTCAAGCCTTACGCATGCATTAATCTCCGCGTTCTGGGCAGCTTTCTGACTAGGATATTTTCACCTCTAAGTTTTACTACGATCTTTACATCTAATCTAATCAAACATAGCAAGCGCGGGATAGAAGCACCTGTTACATTAGGACAAGATCCTCAACTTTGCATTCTCCCTCACGACAGGGCTGACGCGCTCACTAACAGCCAGACAGTCTTAGAGTAGTGACCCCCTGGGGTGGTGCTGGTGAGGTGCTTACTGTGTCAAGCCAATAATTCATAGCCTGCGTGGTGATCTCTGAAGCCCGAGTAGCGGTGACAGAGGTTGCTTGGTCATTAAGGGGTGTTATCGCGGGATCGCGTGCATCCTGATCACTGGTGCAGGATCTTCTACCAAGGAGTGTAAAACCCGGTCAGACAAAGGGGGCCCCGCGAGAGCGGTGACAGGCACTAGTGATGTGCCTGGCCCAGCTCAAAGCCGGAAGCTGGGCCAAGCCGGGCCTGTTTGGGCCGGGCCAAGCCAGGCCGTTGTGACGGCCCAGCAAGGGCTTTGGCCCGGCTCAGAGAAACTAAAAGCCAAAGCCGCCGGCTCAGGCCGTGGCTTTCAACAGCACATACAAATGCATTAGCAATCGTCAAAATCAGTAGAAATCTTATCACAAAGTGGTTGATTTGGGTCACGTGATCATGTTTATCACGGCATTTCAAACTTTTTCTTCGATATAGCTTTGCAATACGTAACACACTAAGTCATATTTGGATTAGCTGAACTATAACTACTAGTTATATGTCATAAAATTTTCTCTGCCAAAAGCCGCGGCTTGGGCCAAGCCATCTGTGGCGGCTTTGGCTCGGCCCAGACTTCAGGAAAGCTGGAGCCGCCTCAGGCCGAGCCAAAGCCGCGGCTTTTGGGCCAAGCCGGGCTGGAACATCACTAACAGGCACAGAGAGGAGGCCGAACTGAACCATTTTAGGAAGCTCTTGGGCTCGTGTCCCCTGAGTGAAGAGGCAGGCAACAGGTCGAGAAGACTGAGCCAGACAGCCTTGGGCAACGCTACTTTTCTCATTTCATTTTCTTGGTACAATCATCATTGCCGCTGCATCGGGTCCGGATCTTTGAATCCGAGATCTATTGGCCAGCTTGATCGATCTACCCTTTCCTCCTGTGCTTAGCATTGCGCGGCACTTGTATCTTTGCTGTTAGTCCCCCAGATTTTTTGGACTGGCTTCTAGGAGAGAAGTCCACCCCCACACACATTACCGACTGTATTCGGTTTCATGCTCACACGCGCGATCGCACATTGCTTCAGCTTCTTGAGCATCCTCACGCTCTCCCTCTCCCATTTCTATTCACTCTCCTGAGACCCAACGTAGAGGTAGACAGACAACTAGACAGTTAGATCGACGACCCAGGACAGCTACAGTCAGTGGACTTGTACTTGCACCCGCAAATGAGCCACTTCCTAGTCAGACTACTCCTGAATCGACTACTCCTGTCCCAGAAAGTTCTAGTATTTCCGCCCCTACTCCACAAATTCAAAGTCCAGAAATGTCCGCACCCACCGCATCCACTTCCGCCTCTACCCTCTCCCGCGATGATGTTAACCGAGCGCTCCACGATATGGCGGTCACTGTTAGGGATTTAGCACGAGATGTGCAAACGCTAATGCAGCACCAGGCACAAGCTTCGGCATCTCCACACACCCTTGCTACTGGGAAGGATTCTACAGTAGCGCGCCCTGCGTCTTGGGATGGCAAGGGGACCTCAGTGGACGCGCGCCATTTTCTGGCAGCTTACCACAATTGGGCTCACTCACAGAAGAATAGTCTAAACGATTACAATGTGCAAACCCAAAAGTGGATTAGGAGAGATTCTGATTGGATCTTATCTGTCCTTAATCTTCTATCCAGAGACGCCCGGACTTGGGCTCTGCCGCATTTGGAAGAATTGAAGGCCGGGAGGATCCCTTTTAACCAAAGATGGGATAATTTTGAAAAGACATTCACAGAGCGATTTATTCCTTACAATATAGGGGAGGCTGCGCAAGAAGCGTTGAAGAAACTCAGACAGGGCAAGAATTCGGTTGCTGAGTACAAGGCTCGCTTTGATGAGCACTCAGCTCAAACTGGCTGGTCTGCGACCGATCTGAAGACTCGATTCTATGACGGGTTGACAGATAAGATCAAGGACATCTTGGCCCTCATGCCAACTACTCCTGCAATGCTAGAAGAGCTCGTCACTGCTGCAAATAAAATCGACATGTGACAGAGACAATGCGATGCAGAGAAAAGAGGGGTGATTACCACACAAACCCAAACTCAGACTACGTGCAATCCCAATGCTATGGAGGTCGACGCTTCGAAGACTCAGTCAGGGGCTGGCACTAAGACGCTGCGCCAGTACATGCTGACTGATCTCAAAGGTAAATGCAAGGGTTGTGGGACCACCGCTCACAAGTATAAGCAGGGAAATCACGAGCGTGAGATTTGCAATTATTGTGGGAAGACAGGACACTGAGCTAATGTTTGTTATGATAAGTGGTCGGGTAAACCCAAAAAAGCAAAAGTTGCTGCCAGCACAGAAGCGGCGGCAAGTTCAAGTATGAGTGTCTCGGCGCCGTCAGACACCTCAGCCATTCAAAAGGAGAAAGCTGATTTGAAGGCGCAGGTAGAATCACTACAGAAAGAAATGGAGGCGTTGAAGGCGTCTTTTTAGAAACTGTCTCAGTTCCAGCTGTGACTGAGACAGCATGTGTAAATAGTGTGTTTATTAATTCTGATTCCAATGTATTTACGAGCGTTCAAGAAGTTTCTGATACAACTGTCTGTGAAACGGCCTCTGTAGATAATGTAAATAGTTGTGTAATTGCATCAGATTCGGTCTCGCAGAAAATTAAAAATGTTTTCATTGATGAGGCTGATTACTTAGATAAGATAACTGCATGTATTTTACCTGAGACGAAGCATGATACTCAGCATTTCCATATTTACGTTACATTGAGAGGAAGAAACCACCTATACACGACAGCAGCTATGGTAGATTCAGGGGCTACTGCACTGTTCCTGGACGAGAAATTCGCTCAGCACCGGAAGATGCTTCAAATCCCACTTGATCATCCCATAAAAATTCATAATATTGACAGGACACACAATCGAGCAGGGGATATCACGCATTATGTATTGCTAGCGATTATAATAGGCCAACGGGAGGAGAGCCACCATTTCCTGGTCACAGACTTAGGACCAGAGAAAATTATATTGGGGCTTCCTTGGCTGCGACGTAACAACCCAAGCATCGACTGGAGCAAGGGTGAACTGATGATCGACTCCGAGAGCAGGATCGCTGAGGAGATCGGATCTGTCGAACGCATATCGGCTAGCCGTATGGAGCGCCGATCACTGTGTCGAACCGGAGTCCTGGAGACACTGTCCGATCAAGTCTGGTGTCTAGCCGGCTATACATATTCACAGCAAATAGCCAAGCGTGAGAACTTGAAAAGGGGCAGTAGATCTTTTGAGGAGATGGTACCCTCGCAGTACTGGGACTTCGCAAAAGTTTTCTCTGAGGAGGAATCACAGAGACTCCCTCAGCATCAACCATGGGATCATGAAATAGATTTAGAACCAGGCGCTAAGATGCACTGGAAGACTAGGATCTACCCCATGGCACCGAACGAGCAAGCGGAGCTAGACAAATTTATTGATGAACACTTATGAAAGGGATACATAGTACCATCTAAGTCACCGATGGCCGTCCCTGTGTTCTTCGTGAAAAAGAAGGACGGGAAATTAAGACTTATACAGGATTACCGTCCTCTTAACAAAATTACAATTAAAAACCGTTATCCGCTACCGCTTGCTGCGGACATCATTAACCGGTTGAAAGATGCTAGGATCTTCACCAAATTTGATGTCAGATGGGGATATCACAATGTCAGAATTAAGGAAGGGGACGAATACAAGGCGGCCTTTGCTACTAACCGTGGATTATACGAACCGTGCGTTATGTACTTCGGTTTGACCAACAGTCCTGCCACCTTCCAGGCGTTGATGAACTCAGTCTTCGCTGACATGATTGCGAGAGGAGAGGTCGCAGTATACATGGATGATATACTTATATTTTCATCTAACTTGGAGAAACATCAGAAAGATGTGCATAAAGTACTTAGCTGTCTCCAAGAGTATGACCTTTTCCTCAAGCCTGAGAAATGCGAATTTGAGAGAGATCAAATGGAGTATCTCGGGATGATTATCCGTCCCGGAGAGGTCAGGATGGACCCTGCCAAGGTCCAAGTGGTCAGAGAGTGGCCGATCCCACAGAATTTGAAGGATGTTCGTGCCTTTGTGGGATTTGCTAATGTTACGTCCGGTGCGGGACGTTCCACACGACTTGTGTGACAGCGTTCGTTCGTGTATCAGATAAGAGACCAATGGGTCCCTTGGAGTTATATGGGAGGAGTCAAAGTCAAAGAGGCTGTACTCTAAGACGATGTTGAGCGGAAAGTACCAGAAGTACTTGAGACGATCGAGTCAGAGCGTTCAAGGGGAAGTCCAGAAGACAAGCACCGATGTATTCAATAAGTCGAGTCTGAGGTCTACAAGGTAGCTACAGTGGACTTATATATGTAATCGAATGAGCGTCTAAAGATAAGATAAGACGGAGTCATGTGGGCCCAAATATGTGAAAGCGGAGGGCGTAAAGCCTAGCTTCTGATAGGGAATTAAGTAAGTGTCCGGTCATAGAGATAAGGGATAAGAGATAAGAGATACGAAGGCCAAACATGAGTACAGTAATGTCAACAAGGTCAAAGGCAGTCACGGGGATGGGAGTAGGGCACGTGATGGGTCCCAGGAAGGGGACGTAATCAAGAAGTGGAGAGTTGGTGGAAGGGAAGGGTCGTCATTGGGGAGAGTGAAGAAAATCGGCTCGCTAGGCAGGGGTCGTAACAGCTAACTTCTATCGACGCTTCATTAAGGACTTTGCTGGTATAGCACGTCCTTTACATGACCTGACTAAGAAAAATATCCCATGGCAATGGGGCGATGTGGAGATGAACGTGTTCGCAGCACTGAAGGCATGCTTCATAGAAAAGCCAATATTAGCAGTCTATGATAGCGAGAGGCCAACGTGCTTGGAGACGGACGCTTCCGGATTCACTACCAGTGGAATACTGTCGCAGAAACACGACGACGAGCTATGGCACCCAGTCGCATTCCGATCCGAAGCAATGTCGGACGCAGAACATAACTACGAGATTTACAACTGGGAAATGCTCGCATTGATCCGAGCACTGGAGGATTGGCGACACTTCCTTGAAGGACTATCTACCTTTGAGGTTGTAACTGATCACAAGAATATGGAATGGTGGGCTAGCATGCGCAACTTAACACGACGTCAAGCGCGCTGGGCCCTGTACCTCAGTAGATTCAACTTTGTGATTAGATACAAGAAGGGATCAGCAATGCAAGCTGATGCTCTTAGCCGATTCCCTACGGATCGCGTGTATGACAGTGAGGACAACCGTCAGGTACAAGTCCTCAAGCCGGAACAGTTTCTCCAGGCCGCACGTACCCATTACAAGCCAGAGAGCTCTCCTCTCACAGATCGCATCAGAGCAGCAGGTGCACGCGAAGCGGAAGTCATAGAGGGGTTGAAATCCCTATCCAGATCCGCTCCGCGCGCTCTTACTGATGGCGTTTCTCACTGGGAGGAGGAAGACGGTCTTGTTTATTACAAGGGAAAACTTTATGTACCCAATGTACCGGATCTCAGAAAAGATATTATTAAACAGTGTCATGATTCGGTTACTGCAGGACATCCCGGTAAAAATGGGACTATAGAACTTGTCAGCCGTTATTATTGGTGGCCGCGTATGTCCACATACATCGCCAAGTATGTAGAGGGCTGCGATCGCTGTCAACGCTACAGGATCGACCAGCACCCTACGGCGCCTATACAGCCGCACGAAGTACCGGAGGGACCCTGGCAGATCATTGGCGTTGATCTGATCACTGTAAGGAAGGTGTGAGCGTTGGGCATGAAACCTTCGGCCTCCTCCACTTTTGGCTAACTCTCTGTACGAGCCCTGGACTATAAATTTTCTGATATTAGGTCTCAATTTTTAGACACTCTTTACTATACTTCAAAGCGTTTAATGCATGGTGCCAGTTTCAAGTTTGATCTTATCAGCTACTTCATACTGTCTTCACTCTGGGCCGGCTGCCCGTCCATCAAATTTTTCAATTTCTTCACCTCTCCGTCCACTTCTTACTATATGTTTTGTATGTTAACCGTCGCCTGAACTTCACCGTCACTTCACCGTCACTTCACCGTCTTCAGGACCTGGTCTTTTCCTTGCTTGTCTCTTTCCTTCTTACCAAAATGGCCATCTTCGGCTTTTACTTACTATACCGCTCTTTTCAAATCTGGACTCTCAAGAAGTATATAAAGGTATCTATACTGCTTGTAGTAGGGCCAGCAACCAGCAATCTAGCTTCTCTCTCTCTATCTCTTTGTGTGCAAAGAACAGTTATTGAACAAGGCACAAGGTCAATCGGAACCATCGGCACTGTCATCAGTAACATTCAGCATGATCTAATGCTCATCGACTTCATTGCGTCGCGCGGGCTCATCTCTCTCTTCCTCACAACTCACTGCTCACCTTACTCTTCAGGGAACAGGCTTTGCTTCGCACTCACCACGGATAGGCTCCGCACATCACTGGGCTTCCTTCTTCACAAGGGAAAGACGCAATTTTAACGATAGTGGACCACTATACGAAACAGGTCCACTTCTTCCCTGTGACCAGCGGCATCACGGCAGATGGTGTAGGGCAGATCTACTATAACAAGATCTTCCCGCTGCATGGGATCCCTAAGTCTATCGTCAGCGACAGGGGACCACAGTTTGCAGCACGGACAATGCAGGCCGCTTTAAAGTGCCTGGGAATAGATAGTAGTTTGACCACAGCATATCATCCTCAAGCTAACGGACAGGCAGAATGCAAAAACCAAGAGATAGAACAGTATTTGTGTATGTTCATAGATAAGCATCATGTTACAACCAGGGCCCAGCAGCCCTATCTTCTTTACCCTCCCCAACAGAGACCCCACTCGCCCACCGACCTTACACTTCCTCATTACCTCTCCTTCGTGGGATCCCTCACATGCACTGCTTCCATCCCCGTGACCGTTGTTTGGACCTGTATATGTACTGTTTACCTATGCTTGCCCCCTTTATCTCGTTATCTTCTTATCTTATGACTGGACACTTACTTAGTTCCCTATCAGAAGCCAGGCTCTACGCCCTCCGCTTTTGGATATTCGGACCCACTTGACTCCGAGTTCTTATCTCATAGACGCCCACTGAATTACATATATAAGTCCGCTGTAGCTACCCTGTAGACCTCAGACTCGACTTATTGAATACATCGGTGTTTGTCTTTCAGACTCTCCCTTGATCCTCTGACTCGTCTGTCTCAGTGCTTTCGGCACTTTCCGCTTAACATTGTCTTAGGGAACAGCCCCTTCGACTTTGACTCTTTCCCTTGAAACTCCAAGAGGCCTTATTGGTCTCTTATCTGACACCCTTGAACCACGCTGTCGCACAAGTCGTGCAGAATGTCTCACACTGGACGTAACACATCAGGATGATTGGATCGAACTATTACCCACTGCGGAATTCGTGTTGAACGCGAGATTGACATCCACGACCGGCCACACACCCTTTGAACTACTCTACGGGTACATGCCGGACTTCACGATTCCAGCTGGGCGCCCTACAGGCATTCCCAGTTTAGACAAGCAACTTCAACAGCTCTGTCTTGCCAGGACAGATGCTGAGGCAGCGCTGCGACTTAGCAAAGAACGCATGATCGCTGGGCCAGGTTACCGCCAATCTTATCGCTTCAGCACAGGCGATATGGTATGGCTCCAAGCCAAGAACATTAAGATACACCAACCTTCTCAGAAATTAGGGCCAAAACAGATAGGTCCCTTTAAGATTATCGAGAAGATTGGCGATCTTGATTATTGGTTGGAACTCCTGGCAGCGCTGAGAATCCACAATGTCTTTCATGTGGATCGCCTTAGTCCCTACAAAGGCAACAACGTTAATGGACTTATGCCGCCACTGCCTGACCCTGTACTGGTCGAGGGCGAGGAAAAGTATGAGGTTGACCATATTCGCAATGCAAAACTGTTCAGTTGAACACTCAAATTCCTTGTGCGGTGGAAAGGATACGGCAAAGGGGAGGACTCATGGGAGCTGGCCAGAAACTTCAAGCTCACTCAGGAGGCTGTCAGAGACTTTTACGCTCGACACCCTGGTGCACCACGAAAGATAGCCATGCTCGCCTTCACATCCGCTCCATGGCAATTGCCACTTTATTTCACTGAGGCTTATGAGGACGCAACGCCCTGAGAAGGGGGTACTGTCCTGGATGCGCATTTTTGGCATCCCGGACCAATTGAAAACCATCCTGAGGGCATCATGCGATTGCGTGTCTTGCAGAGTCGACCTTCTTAGACTTAGATAAGATAAGGAGGAGTTCGGACCGATCTGACCTGGTCCACGCGATGCAAAGTAGTTGCTGCCCTATGCAGCAATGGACACTGATAGATACATGTGGCCATTGTTTGAGTAATACAAATTAATAATTTGATTATAGAGTGATCTAAAGTAGTCTAGTATGTATTTTAGATAATGCCAGACCGGCAGAAACGATTGCGTGTTAGTAAACAAGATGTGTCAGGGTACTTAAAAGAGTAAGCCACTGATAACTACTTAGATTTACATCGCACGCTCAATTGGCTTTGGTATTTCGTAGGATAGTACTAGAACGTATTTAAAGACACCCTGTAGCACGCTGCAGACCCCATCTTGTCCTCTTGGGGCTGTAGGTGCAGTTTATCTTTGTATTTACTCAGGCCCAGCTAATCTTGTCCTCTTGGGGCTGTAGGCTCTTAGCAAAGTTCAATATAGGTCTATTCTTGCTGCATAAGCAAGGCAGAGTCCTCTGACTGCTTCAAGCCTTACGCATGCATTAATCTCCGCGTTCTGGGCAGCTTTCCGACTAGGATATTTTCGCCTCTAAGTTTTACTACGATCTTTACATCTAATCTAATCAAACATAGCAAGCGCGGGATAGAAGCACCCATTACAGTCTCCTTTCCATCTAGTCGTATAACATTTCAGAATACCAGCACCGACGACAACTTGTTCGGTCTATACCCACCATCAATAATCATCATCAACTTCCTTCACTCTCACGTCGACACCAGTCACTATCTCCTCGACCTCATGGGTAACCTTGAACACTTCTGTAACAGGTGCTTCTATCCCGCGCTTGCTATGTAGATTAGATAAGATGTAGAGATCGTGGTAAAACTTAGAGGTGAAAATGCCTTGTTGGAAAGCTGCCCAGAATGCAGAGATTAATGCACGCGTAAGGCTTGAAGCAGTCAGAGGACTCTGCCTTGCTTATGCAGCAAGAATAGACCTATATTGAACTTTGCTAAGAGCCTACAGCCCCAAGAGGACAAGATTAGCTGGGCCTGAGTAAATACAAAGATAAACCGCACCTACAGCCCCAAGAGGACAAGATGGGGTCTGCAGCGTGCTACAGGGTGTCTTTAAATACATTCTAGTACTATCCTACGAAATACCAAAGCCAATCAAGCGTGCGATGTAAATCTAAGTAGTTATCAGTGGCTTACTCTTTTAAGTACCCTGACACATCTTGTTTACTAACACGCAATCGTTTCTGCCGGTCTGGCATTATCTAAAATACATACTAGACTACTTTAGATCACTCTATAATCAAATCGTCAATCTGTATTACTCAAACAATGGCCATGTGTATCTATCAATGTCCATTGCTGCATAGGGCAGCGACTACTTTGCATCGCATGGACCGGGTCAGATCGGTCCGAACTCCTCCTTATCTTATCTAAGTCTAAGAAGGTCGACTCTGCAAGACACGCAATCGTGTGATGCCCTCAGGATGGTTTTCAATCAGTCCGGGATGGCAAAAATGCGCATCCAGGACAACTTCGGCAGTCGCCATCCGAACTTCTTCTTGTATCAGCCTGTCCAGGCTTTGCAGCCCATCCTCAATATCCGTCCTCCCAGCTAATTTCTTCAAGTATTTTTCTAAAACAAGTAGTAAGCCATGAACGACTTCTATACGGGAACAAACACACTCGTTTGCCCTTGCTTGACTTCCTTTGTTGCAAGGGCAAGGATCGAGAGTACCTCGACAACTATCTTCACAATTACTTCTGTCATCGCCGCTGTTGGCGGAACCTGGGTGTAAGCCTCGACGCGTTTGAAAAAATTTTCGATCCTCTCGAAAATTTGGATGAGCGCGTCTTGACTAGCACCAACATCCTTAGCTGCCTGGAAGATCTCCTTGAGCTTGTATCCCCACGTGGAGGAACAAGAACCACGAAAATCACGTACTAAGAGGAGGATGCCAATGCCAGCAAGGACCACTTTTGCGGGGGAGAATACCTGAATATTGAATATGAGGACGTTGGCGTCTAAATGGTTAACCTGGATAGAATCACCAGACCGACACCTTCACTAAGAGTAGCAGATAACGCATAGAGCACGTTCATGGTCGGATATATCCACTTTGTCAACTTTTTCATCACGAGCACGGGATTGATCAACCTGTTGTGAAGGACAGAAATGATGTCATTGGGAGAGTCGCATGTCCGAATGTGTGTGACAAGAGGATATGTGATAATGTATTGTATTCTCCGGTGTGCCTCCTGTAGGCATTAAACAACAATGAAAATTGTCTGAAAGTGGGATGACAAAGAGGTAGTAATGATGTTTGGTTGTCGGAGTTGAGGACATGGAAACAGTTAGTAGGAAATGTGCGTGCAGGAAAACACAGGTTTACTTGGTAATGATGTACTGATGATAAGTAGTAATTGAAGTCGCTGTGTTAACTGGATATAGCAGAAGGATTCCGACATTTAATATTACGTAATAAGAATTAAAAAAAAAACCCCTAGGGTCAAGCATATTAAAATAAGCTATTTGGGTCTATTTATTTAAAGCGTGTAGGGACAAGACAAGAAATAAAGGAGTGACAGTCTCCAAATCTTATTCTGATGCATTTTATAAGTTCGTAAAACAAACCTAAGAGCCAGTCGGAGTTTTGGTCCTCCCGCGATTTGCTAAAGTGGACGGGGTCAGAGTTCATAATTATTAACGAGCGTTGTTTGCTTATCGTCTCCGGGTACAGATTTAGAGCAACAAGAGGCATCATACAAATTACGGCAGCAAAGATATTGCACATCACATCACATCCCAGAACCGCGGGCTGCTTCCATTCTGTACTCAGCCACATGTCATCCCTCAGGGAGCTAGCCGTTGTTGTAAGGAGAAGAAAACGCAGCCTTTGCAGGTGTGCGTGCAAGTGTCATTAGGTATGTCGATCAGCAAAGACGAGGTAGATGGATGGACTCATAAACATCCAAACCAGAAAAATTGTGGTTCGTAAATGATATTCATACGCCAGCCTGACCGTGCGAAGGTGCCAAGCTGCACATGAGCGGTGAATGAAGGCCGCCGCAGCCCACACAAGAATAGACACTCAATTAATGTTACGCGGGGTTACGTGTGTAAGTGGTCACTGGGATATCCAGGGCGGGATGATATTGCGAGGTGAAGAAAATGCCTGACCACCTTTACCCACGCATCTCCTGAAAATTTCTTTCTTCTTATGTCTTTCCAAATGCTATGCTATGTGACATTTGCGTCAATTTTCGAAAGACTTGATTTTAGCCACTTAAAGGAAAAAAAAAAATCTCAGGACAGAAGTCACTCAAAGGCTCTAGAAGAGCTTCTAGATGGGAAAGAACGAAAGGCTATATTCAATGCAGCTGTATAACAAAATCCAAAAGAATTACGTCTTTTTTTTGAGGGGGTATATCCCCCGATCGGTGATTGTGCACTTTTAATCAAAGGGGTATGGTGCCTTTCAACCTGAAGTCCCGACTGCTCGCTCCAACCGAGAGCGAAAACGATCCCGAGGAGCGGATCCACGATTGACTGACGACGTCCCATATCGACAAGTCATACCTGGAAAGCGTAATCGTGACGCGCTGCGCCTGACCAGGCTGCAACTCAACGTCTGTAAACCCGCGCAGGACAGACGGGGGCTCGCCTGTGTGAGGAGGGAAGTGCAGGTACAACTGTGGTATCTAATCGACAAAATTCAATCTCGTCAGATCTTTAGTTTGCTTCCTTTTTTTTGCGGGGACGGGGTGGTGGTGGTGGTGGTGGTGGTGAAGGAATGACGCAACGCACCTCAGTCCCAGCGACCTTGCCAGCGTTTTGCACCGTGAAGGACACCTCGAACGCCGGACGATGCAACCAAAGCGCTGTTGACGCCCCGACGACCTGAGGGCTTGGCTTTCCTGCTGCCCAATTCGCTTCAAACGATTTGTCTTGGTCAGGGCTACCTCCAACCGCGCTGATCGACAGGTCGGTGTATTTGAACGTCGTATAGGACAACCCAAAACCGAACTCGAATCGTGGTGCGATGTTCGCGGCATCAAAGTGTCGGTAATCAATAAACAGCCTATTTAAAAAAATAAAGCCCCAAGAAAGGCGCGGGAGCCAACGTAAGTTGCGCGGATTGGCCGAAGATGGAGAGACGCACCCCTCAGTATAAGTGATGTTGAGGATCTGGTCGCCAGTACCGCCCGTGGCCAGCTGCGCAGAATAGTCGCTCGGAGACTTGGCGATGGTGTACGGCAAGCGGCCGCTCGGGTTTACGTCTCCATACAGAATATCAACGAGCGCGTTACCCGCCTCGGTACCGGCAAGCCCAGCCCAGACGACGGCTGTAACGTTCGGGTGGTCAATCCAAGGATCGACAATGACTGGGCCAACCGAATTCACGACGACGATCGTGTTTTTGTTCTGCGCTGCAACTGCCTTGACCAACGCGTCGCCGTTGTGCCATGCAGTAAGGTTATTCCTATGAGACACCGGATGATACACCCGAATTGTGTGTCAGAACGAGCATGGAAGGAAAAGAAGGGGTCACGCACCTATCACCGACGTTGCCGTCCACGGTAATATATTCCTCGCCTGAATCAGACTGCACGAAAACGATAGCCACGTCTTTTTGTACGGCAGCGTTTGCCGCGCCCACGAGGTTAAAGTCATCGAAATACCAGGAGAACGACGTGTGATCCTTGCGTGCGCGAGCCTGAAGCGCCTCGTATGGCTATCGCAACGAAATTGCTATGAGCGCTTGCCTAATCGCACGAACCCCCAAAGGGAAACATGAGATGCGCACCGAAATCAGATAAGTGAACCATGCCGTTCTATGTCGTTCCCATGTGAACCACTCGCACAAGGTGTGAAAGTTCAAGATATATAAGTACTTACCCGGACCCCCATCCCATAGCCAGGGTGCCATCGACGCCTCCCTGGTCGCTGAACTCATTCGGCCCTGCGATGAGCGCTGGGGCCGCATCAGAGCCGATGATCACAAGCCTGCGGGGCTTCTTGAACGGAAGGGCGCCATTCACGTTCTTCAGCAGCACAGCGCTAGCAGCGCCGATCTCTCGTACAAGAACCCCGTGGTTATCCTGCACGTCCACGTGCTCATTCGTAGCCTCGTCGAGCGGCTGGAACACATTGAAATTCGTCTTCGGGTAATTGGGCGAGTCTTGGCCGAGGAGGTACCACGCCGCGAGTATGCGAGTTGCCATATCGTCCACGCGGGCCTCGGGGATGGTGTTATTCTGCACGTATGCGGTGAGGTTCGCACCAAAGTACGATGTCCCCGAGTTGAAGGTGATGTCCCCGGGCATGGTCATGTCCAGCCCAGTGATCGCACTAATCGTCGAGTATTGCCCGGACCACTCCGACATGACAAATCCTTGGAAGCCAAATTCATGCTTGAGAATGCCGTTCAGCGTGCTGTTGTTCTCGCAGGCATGCGTGCCATTGACAAGATTTTTAGAACACATGACGGAGGCGAGGCCAGCCATGACACTGCGCAAGAATGGCGCGGCATAAATCTCGTGTTGCGTGCGGTCGTCGACGTTCGAGCTTGACTGACTGCGTCGGTTCTCCTGCTCACTATGCTCGTGAATTCAGCTATCGGTGCTTCACCTGAAGTACAATGACTGCTCACTTGTTGATGTAGTGCTTTGCGCACGCCTGCACGCCCGCAGACTGTAGACCAAGGATCGTCTCATACGCCCCAGTACTCGCAAGGAACGGGTCAGCGCCGAAGCCTTCCCAGTTGCGTCCTGCCTGGGCAATACGACCCAAATTCATCATGGGACCAAGCACGATGTTGACCCCCTTGCCCACATGTTCTTGGCCCATCGCAACCCCGCGCGCGCGAAGCAATGAGCGCTTCCATCTGGTATTGTACAAGTTAGCATCATTTCTGCTCTGTTCATGTCGAGTTAGATAAGTCTCACGTGGTTGCAGCATTGATGGCAGCCGGGAAGGCAGTCACGAAATCCGCACGGATCACTCCCAGTGGTGAGTCCTCGAGGCAAAGGCCAGGGAAGTCACCAACGGGAGGGGTATTCCCGACGCAACGACCACCCTGCCAGCCCACTCCAGTGGTAATATTGACCTTTTGCTCGAGCGTAAAAGTGGCAACCTGAGGTAAATCACGTGGCGTCAATTACCCGATCCGATCCGCCGGGAACATATTGTCAGGGTCAGGTGACCGCGACGCATATCACGGTCGTGGTCGTGAGGAGAAAGAGAAGATGATTTAATAATAATAATTGAGAACATCAACTCGCATCATGGGCACATCTCTTCCACTCCGCTGTCATGACCAATTGATCCGTCGCACGCACCAGCCTCACAGCACGATCGCGAGCAATGGTACGATGATCCAACGTGTTGCATGCAAAAAAAGGTAATTCAAGTAGTGGTGACTAACCTTGGCTTTTGCCTTTTTGTACGCAACACCCCAGGCTGGGGCTATGTTGGGGACGAGAGCAGAATTTTCAACGGATGGAGGATTCTTAGGTGAAGTCAAAGGGTAGACACCTGGGATGGGAGGCTCAGAAGATGGGGACGGGGAGGGCACGAAGGGGTATGACGTAATGGGAATGCCGGACGGCAGCGGCTGAGTTAGGACACCAGTCGCAGACGCACTAAGGGTACGCCCTGCGCCCAATAGAACAAAAAGGATGGATGGCCGCATGAATGCGGAGTGAGTGAACAAGCAGAAGCCGAAGGGGAAGGCCCGGGAGGGAGGGGGAAAGGGTATTGGACCACCAGACCACAAGTTGGGGTAAAAAAGTATCTGCTTAAGCGTCGCTTTAAGAGCGTTGAGAAGGGCGTCCTCACGCTAGAGCATCGTCGGGCAATTATACTAATTTAAAGTCAATGAAAAAGAATGTTATGAAAGCGAGGAACGGCGAAGCATCTTCCTTCTACTTCTACAAGAACATCCTCCTTCCCCCCCCCCCGACCCAATCTCTCGCGAGTATGTTGGTCTTGTTTGGTTTCAGGATGGCATTCAAACCGCATATCCATTTCTAGAATCATTCACCATGTCAATCTCCCATTCCTCTATCAAACGCACTCAACATCACATGTGCTTCCTTTTATTCATCCCGTAAGATGCCCCTCTCTCGAACCAACGGCAAAACGGCATCACGAGCGAGATTTTGAGGCAAACTACCTCGTACGGTGTGATTCCTCGCGTGAGTGGGTCAGTCATGGCGCTCGGGCGCCATCGGGCCGCGGCTAACGCAATTTGGGAGGGCACACTCATATTTTCTCTTTTTCCCGTCAACCTCAAATAAAATGATGAGGACCGTTGAACTCGAATGAGAGGATGAGATGGTAAGAAAGAAGAGAGAGAAAGCGCAAGCGCGAATGCAGGCATTATACCACGTGGTGGAGGACCAACCAAAGCACGATAGATACTGGAGATGCCGGCCCGGACCAACAACTCGAACTTGCAGAATCTCCCTCCTGGGTGACGTTATGTAGACTACTGCTGTGTAGTTTATTTTCTTGACAAAGGGCAAATGCCGGAATGACGTGAAGCCCTATAAAACTAATTAAGGTATTACCTTAAGATGGATATGCTGAGGTGAGTCTACTGATTTGCGCGGGTGCTGTATCTCATGCACACACGAGTACGGTTAGGAAGCGCATCTGAAAGTCCCTGGCTAGCTGTTGATAATAGTCCCCACGTACAACCACGCAAACACTCCCTCCTCAAACCCACGAAAGGAAGCGATGATGCCTCAGCACATGAATACCGCTGTGACCTCTATCTCTGCACCCGAACAACTAAGCAGGGGCAGGCGTCGACGTGGCCGGACTCAAACTTAAATGACATGGTTATCATGCCCGGGTTTCCTGTTCGTTTTGGCGTATTGTTGCATCGGTCATTTACCCGTCTAAGTGCCGTAGTCATCGGACTTAGAAGTGAATTATTTCCCATGGTTCGAGGCTTCTTACACGTTTTTCGAATGGCGCAACTGAACTTCGGGGATAGCCATATTAACGTCCTCCGAAGTCCTTCACAGGTGATTTCATTCTCTTTCACAAGTCGCTAACCACCTTCCTTTCTTCCTTCCCAGAGACCTCCGCTCACCTTCATGTAGGCACCTGCCAAGATGACTCACCGCGCCGCGCTCTCTGCTCTGAAGGAAGCCCACCAGATCCGTCTCCACATCCCTTCCACCTCCCTCGACTCTCGGCCCTCCCTTGCGGCCTGAGCGCGCCTCGCTGCCTTTGCCTCCTGGAGTGCCGGCTGGATAGCCGCGCGTGCACGCGCCACCCCCACCCCCGACCTCCCCGACCTGCGCGACAATCGTGCTTACTCCCTCTCCCTCAGCCACCCCCCTGATAGTCGCAACCACCCCCTCTGGCGCGCCGCCACCACCCCGCCCGGCTCTTTCTCTCGCCACACCACCTCCACGGCCTTCCAACTTGCCACTGGCCATGGCTTTATTGCTGAGTACGCTGAATAGTTTCGCCCCACTCTGCCCCACTCCGCCTCCCTCTGTGCCTGCGACAACACCACTCGGGCCACCTTTGCCCACCTCGTTCTTTCCTGCCCTCTCTACGCGACTGCCCGTGTGGAAGTGGGCATTGACACACTCCCTGGCCATCTCACTTGGCCTGATATCTTTGGCAATGTCTCTTTTGCCACCACCCTCCTCCTCTTCCTGCAACGGACCCGGGCTGCCTTCAGGCCCATCTCTGAGCAGAGACCTCACGAGCCAGGATGAGGTGACTGGGGAGCCAGGCCTATGGTAAGTGGTCTGGCTCTTTGCTTCCCCTTGTCGCTCTTTACCACCACCGCCTGTGACAGGCCGGCCATCACGGGCTGGCCTGCCCCCTGCCCTGCCTTGGGCTTTACTTTACTTTTTTCCCTTCGGGTTTTGCTTGGGTAGTGTAATCCCTATCTGCCACCTTCCCGTTCATCCCCACAGTAGCTACTCTGTACCTGATAGTAGCCGCGCGATTTCGGATGCATCCTTGCAAGCGCGTAATAAAGTCGAATTCAAAAAAAATAAATTAATGTCCTCTGGGGACTGGACGCTAGAGAACAGTTGTTGTCAAATTCACTATGTACTAGTCCAGCAAGTTGGAAGTAGGCCACCTTTCTGTAGCCAATGTGTGTCTTTCCGTGAGTGTGACCTTTCATGTGGATTGTTAAAAGCAAAATGTGTGAATTGAAGCGTGCAATCCTACGATGACACGACAGTCAATCGTATTGTGCTCTCCCCTAGCAGCTCGCATATAACTCCATCATTCTGTTGACACAACCTCCACTCTATGGTACAAGTTATTGGGAACTTATGAACGAAGATTGGCTACAACCCTAGTGAGACACTCCAGTACACAAAAAGGTGTCAAAGCAAATGTATGATAAAAACCTAGTCTAGTCGTGATTTTTGTCGTGCTTGGTTGAAACTAAGGAGAAGATGGATCACAAATAACACACAAATCATATGCCCTATCTCATCCAAACATTAACCCAGTCGATATCTTGAATCAACACCATCTTATCTTGACCTGTGTTGGATCGTACCCTACGCAGATAGTAATTCCACGATCTCCAGCTGGGACTTGTCTTGCGCCACTTGAGATGGACTCCTCCCCTCATTGTCTCGTACATGCGCGTCAGCACCATGCTCCAGCAATAACCGAATGACTTGGAGATGTCCATTTTCTGATGCTTGATGCAATGGCGTCTGGCCTTTGCTGTTTTGAGGATTCACATCTACTTTGTGTTCAAGAAGCGCTCGAATGACGTCCACGTATCCATTGTATGCTGCCCGGTGCAGGGAAGTGCACTGCATATCGTCTTTGGCATCCGCATCCGCACCAAGGTCCAGTAAACGCTGCACAACGTCCAGTCTGTGTTCTACTGAAGCTCGAATCAGCGATGTTTGCCCCCATCTGCCCGGGATATTTATATCTGCCCCATGCTCAATAAGACACCACAAAATTTCAGTCTTATTCCTAAAAACTGCCATAGGCAACAAAGCCCCATATTCTCCTCCTTTGGCATTTATATGCTGTGGATCCCTTTTGACCAGGTATTCAACCAAGCCACGGAATCCGGTTTGAACAGCATAAAATAACGGGACAGCTCCAGGCTCCAGCGGGATATTTTCGTAAGGAGTACCCCCCCAACTCTCTCCTGATGTTATGCGGAGGCATGCCAGAAGATGTGGTTTTTCTCCGTCGAGGAAGAAATCGATCTCATCCTTTATCTGTGAAAGTACAGTCTTGAACCCCGCATGCTTGACCCAGTGTCTAATAGCATAATCAGCCAAAGGAGTCTCCTTCATGCTCTCTTCATCGACCTGGTCATCTAACCGAAGTAGGACACCAAGACAAGCTTGAACGAGAATCACATGTGCAGGCTCCAGGGGAATATAATAACGTCTCACATCTCCCTTTGACGCCGCCAGCCGATCCGACGTTAGGAACTCCTTCACAGAGAAGTGTGAGAACTGAATAACTCGAGAACCATTGTCGTCGTCAATAACGGCGATCAAACTAGAGCATGCAGAGAGTACTGCCTCTTCTTGATCTTCCCAACGCCAGTCCGCGTTGACCTTCGCGATACCTCCTGCGGTGAAGTCAATCGCAAGCACTTCTGCAAGTTCCTCGACACGAAGTGGTCGAATTGCGACAGTGAGGCATTGCAACAGACGATGTGCGTGATCCCGATTCGCCTTGTTGATTTCTCGAAGCACCCGCTCATATGTCTCGTCCAGACTTTCTGGCAATTCCTCCAGAATACGCCGAACACTCGGCGGGAGACAATGACGTAGTGTTTCGAGTTGGCAGAAAACCCATCGGAACCTGTGTGAATCGATGAGAGTTTGCATCGAGTTATGAGCACGCCCTTCTTACATTCCATCGGCTTTTTCCGAGAGCGCCTCGATGACCACCTTCTTATCTTCATCCCGCCATCTCCGCATCTTCTTGTCCGAATAAACAACAGATCTCACGTAGTCGATAATGTCCTTCGTTTGTCCACTTTCGTCGTGGAGCGACATGCGGTGAGATGCGAGAGGTTCAAGAGAGTGTCGGATATCGATTTCTGGACGACTTGTGACACATAGACGTATATTTGAAAAGTCCGATTGGATCAATGTTTCCAAAATATCTATGGCCTTTTCGCGTGGTGATGGCATGCCAGATGTGTTAGGACACTCGTCGAGTGCATCCACAATCAGATAGATTGGAGCCTGCCCCGGAATCATGAGCATATCTTTGAGGCATTCAGCAAGCGCGTCGTCGGCCGGCTGATTTGACCCTTGATGGTGTATTGAGTACAATGCAGCGAGGGCGTCACAGCAATTGTCCGATTGGTTGCAAAGCTGAATGAGAAGGGAAGATAACAAAGCACGAGGGTCCTGCTTGCTGGAGTCCTTGAAATCAAAATAAAAGTATGCCATAAGGGCGGACCCAGTGCTTGAAATCCCCTTGATATTCTGGATGATTGCGGAACTGATGGTAGTCAATATACTCTTGATAGGCGGAACTGCTTTAATGCGACTTACCTGAGGATACTCTTTCCCGATCCCGCTGCGAACGGGAAGACCATTAGTATTAATTAATTTGTTGTGTGTGAAGAAAATATACGTTTTCCATGAACCCACAGGAGTGAGCCTGACGCTTTCCAATCTATAAACGTCTCGCCTTGGGTAAACCACTGGGCGGTCCCCTTATGATGAGCGCTGGATGCGGTATTGTAATTGATGGACGGATCTGGTGGGGAGAGCCAGTTACGAAGCTTCTCTCGAAGTTGACGTCCTACGAAAGTGTGAAAAATCAGTTGAATCGATGTGTCTGCATTATGAAATTACGAACGGTTGTGATCACCCACGTTATTGGCGATTTGCTGAACTGCTACTCTTGTTTCCTTTCCATCTGGACGCATTAAGTGCTTCAGGCAAGCGGTCGTGACTCGCTAGACAGGGCCTGCTCACCATCGATGACTTGGTTAACTTTGTCGTTGATGCTCTTCGCGGTATCGTCAACGCTCGTTATCTTGTCGTCAACACCTTGCACCCTGCCGTCGACAATCTGCACTTTATCGTCGACGTCTTGCACCCTGTCATTAACGCCTTGCACCTTGTCGTCGACGTCTTTCACCCTGTCATTAACGCCTTGCACCTTGTCATCGACATCTTGCACCCTGTCATTAACACCTTGTACCCTCCAGTCGATAACCTCCGCCCTCTCGTCGACAACCTGCACCTTGTCATCAATTCCTTGCACTCTGTTGTCGACGACCTCCACTCTATCATCGACATCGTGCACCGTGCTTTCGACCCGCCTCACTCTGTCCTCGACGTCATCCACTTTTCCGTCAACACTGTGAGTAACTTTCAAAACCTGGACAGTTGCCATCCGAGCTTCCTCTTGTGTCAACTTGTCTAGTCTATGTAGCGCATCTTCAAGATCCGTCCTTCCCACCAGCTTTTTCAAGTATTTCTCTGAATAAATATAAATTATCAGCCCTATCTTCTTAATCATCCTAACTCACTTGTCCTCCCTTGCTTAATCTCCCTCGTCGCAATCGTAAGTATACACAGTACTTCCACCATGATCTTCACGATTATATCTCTCATCCCATCACTTGGTGAGACTTCAATATAAGTTTCAAGTCGTTTGAAGAAGTTTCCAATTTGATCAAACAGCTCGAGGAGAGTTCCTTGGCTCGCCTCAGCATCCTTTGCTGCCTAATTGAGTCGGTTGTGGAAGTGACATGCACAAAGAGATAAAGAGGGTTTACCAAGAGGAGGACACCTATTCCAGCAAAGATTACCTTGGCAGGAGAGAAGACCTGTGTGATCATACTAGAGTTGGGTCTTAGGCGGGAAGAAGCTGAACGTGATAGGACTGACCAAGCCAACACCTTCACCTAATGTAGCTGAAAATGCATAGAGGACATTAATGGTTGGATTCAACCACTTTGTCAGTCTTTCGTTGTCGCTCTGAGATTTATCGAATTCTTGGGCTTGTTCTTGAAGAATGGCCAGAATGGCATCGGGAGAGTTGCATGATTGAATCCTAGTCGATAGATGGTAATCGGCAATATCTTTCCCAGTTCGGATGTTATATGTTTTCAAAGCAGCACTGAAAATGGACTGAAAGTCGGAATCGAGGAAGGTTTGGATGATTTTTGAGACATAAAGCATGTAGTGGGGAGCTATCGTGATGAACGGTCGTCGGCGCGAGAAGCTCATCACACGTGGCTGTGTCGGTGCTGGATATGGAAGATAGACGCCCAGGGCAGGATTGTCGAGTCTTTTTTTTTGGAATCAAGTTTATTGACGCGCTTGCGGGATGGTGTTGAGACGGATCCAAAGCCACCGGATCAACCCGAGTGGCATTACCACCATGCACGCTTGTGGCGTGCTTTGACTGATTGATAAAGGACAATCCACAAATGCTCCTTATTCTCTCTGGTGACTGTAGGACAATGGACTTAGATAGTATTGTTCTACAAACTAGGATTACACACTCTTTTAGTATTTAAGGACATCCCTTTGTGTAGTTGTCACTTCAGTTTTAACCAACTAAACTGAAGTGAGTATTACTTATCTTATCTCTTACCTTACTTAGTTGATGCATTACATCACACAGTTATCACTACTAAACTAGGTAGTGCTTATCTAACTTGCTGCTGCTCAAAACAACAGATGGTGCCCAATTAGGGCATAGCACAAGTCCAGGTAACTCACAAGTTTTTTGAGTAGAGCCTGTTGACACAAGACATGTCTGGAGATGCTTCAGGCATCTAAGGTTTGCTTCAGCTGTAGATAAGATTAGATTAGGTTCCGGAGTTTCGGACTTTTTACAATATCTTTATTACATTTCTTTCTCACCTTACTCAGCTGATTAGTGATGTACTTAGTAATGCACAGTAAGCATGTGATTCTTTGTTGGCCAATGGCCTTACTCCCTCATTGTTTATTGTCCAGCACTTGTGGACTTATTCCCAGTGCACACAGACCATTTCCCCTGGCCCTATGGGTATATAAGGGTGTCTGTTTCATCTCTTACACTTCAGAGTTCCTTCTATCTCTGAAGTGTAAGTCCCATTTACTTTACTCTCTACTTCCTTTAGACTAATGCTTCTTATAGTACTTGTCTTTCTAGGTCAGTAGTGTAGTAATAGAGAGTTCCTTCTATCTCTGAAGTTACTTGTCTTTTCTAGCCTTACATGCTGCTAACCACAGTCAGTATAACCAGCAGCATGATTGTTTGACAGAGCCATGGGAAAACTTGTGGGTATTGATTTTGGCACCCTGGGTACCTGCATGGGTACTTGTGGAATACCCATGGGAATATTATTATATAAAATTATTTTTTACTAGCCTCCTCAAGCTAGACACAGAAATGGCTGCAATATGGATTGAACCTAAGATGTTACATCTGGTGCAGGACGTTCCACATGACTTGTGTGACAGCGTGATTTGCAGGTTCAGATAAAAGACCAATAGGGCCTTTTGGAGTTAAGATATGATGAGTCAACATCAAAGAGGCTGCACTCTAAGACAATGGTGAGCGGAAGAGCACCAGAAGTGCTGAGACAATCAGGCCTAGGGAGTCAAGGGGAAGTCCAGAAGACGAACACCGATGTATTCAATAAGTCGAGTCTGAGTTCTACAGTGTAGACTACAGCGGACTTATATATGTAAGGAAGTGGGCATCTATTGATAAGGAATCACGGAGTCAAGTGGGCCCAAATATCTGGAAGCAGAGGGCGTAAAGCCTGGCTTCTACTGATAGGGGATTAAGTAAGTGTCCGGTTGTACGATAAGAAGATAAGTGATAAGCAAAGATAAGAGTGAGTAAATATGTACAAACAAGCAAGTCACGGGGATGGACGTGTTGAACACAGAAGATGTTCGGTGATGCTTCAGGCATCAGGTGATTAGATTAGCTACTTGTAGATTAGATTAGATTCCGGAGTTTCGGACTTTTACTATATCTTTATTACTTTCTTTCTCACATTCTGCAGTAGCTGACTGATGCACTATGTAACATGTGATTTCTGTAGTGGCCAATGGCCTTTCTCCCTCTGTTTATTGTTTGGACTTTGTCCGGCACTTGTGGACTTATTCCCAGTGCACAGACCATCCCTTCAAAGAGTATATAAGGGTGTCTGTTTCGTCTCTTACACTTCAGAGTTGTCTTCTCCTCTGAAGTGTAAGTCCCATCTACTCTACTAACTACCTTACCTTTGACTAACCGTCTCTGTAGATAACTTGTCTTTCTAGGTGTGTAGTATAGTGTAATAGAGTTGTCTTCTCCTCTGAAGTATAACTTGTCTTTCTAGCCTAACCCGCTAACGTTCACAGTCAGTATGCTGCGCCTCATGCCTGTTTCACAGGACGAAGAGCATGTGACGGGTCCCATGATGGAGATGTGATCTGATAATGAAGAGTAGGCGGCAGGGAGGGGTCATCGCTGGGCAGGAAAAAGAATACAGGGAGGGATGGAGTTCATACATAAGACCTCTGGGAACAAGTTCAGTCTGGTGCTCTAACCACTGAGCCACCCAGCTTCACTAGTAAAGACACACAATATATTATATATAGGGTTATGCAGAATTGATTTTATCACTTGTATCTAATTAATTGTGAACACATTTTGATCTCATCACTTGTGTCACAGCCAGGTGCATGCTGTGTCAGTATCAGATAAATGTTCAGGATCAAGTTGACTAGGTCAGAATCAAGACTACAATCAAGACAAGTCAGGCCCACACAAGATAGAGGGGCACATGCAAGATGTGGAATCAAGCAGCAACACTAAGTCCTGCCACAAGTTACTAGGGTTCAAAGACCTCCTTGTTACAACCCTCGCCAAGCATCCCTCTTTTCTTCACTCTTCCCAGTACGAACCCTACCTAGTGAATAGCAGGGGTAACCCCTGGGTATCTTCATTGGTACCCGTACCTGTACCCATACCTGTCGCTACAGGTATGGGTCACCTGCAGGTTACCTGTGTAAACATGTGCAAGTTTTTTGCTTGCATTGCACATTTCAGATAACCGGCCTGGGACATCCTGGTCAAGGAGATACACAATGCATTCATTTGTGGCTACTCAGGATCCTTCAAAGATTCCTGTTTATATTCATAAGATTAAGATAATTCATTATTCTATTGTTGTTTTATTATTCTGGTTTCAATTTATACAAGCACAACTAAAATCCACCCCAATATACAAAGATGATTAGATAGATGTTATAGAACATTGATGAAAAGCCTGTCAGATAACTGCATAGAATGCAAAAATAATTAACAAATGCATAGTGATTGGCAGGGGTAACCCCTGGATATTTGTTTTGATACCCAGGTTACCCATAAAATGAAACACATGCAAGTTCTTTACTTGCATTGCGCATTTCGGACACCTGGCCCAGTCCATCCCAGTCAAGGAGATATGCACTTGGATACAACACATTCATTTGTGGCTACTCAGGATCCCTCAATAATTGCTGATTTATGTTCAGAAGATTAAGTTTATTCTTTATTTACATTATTATTTATTTCATTTTGTGGAACAGGCATGGTGCAGGCTTGTACTTTAGATGTACTATATCAGCTACTAGATTAAATGAATGCATTATCTTGTTATCTCATTTAATGATGTAATTTGATCATATGTCAGATCTTAGATGTATATTCTATGTATCTAATTAATTTGTGAACATGTTTCTGTTGTGTTATCTACAGTGCCTCACATAGTGATTGTCAAGGGGTTTCATACCTGCACAGGTAAGCGCTGCGGGTTTTGCCAGGTACAGGTATGGGTATACAGCTCCCAACCCATGGAAACCCATACCTGCGTGGCGGGTTTGGTGGGTATAGGCGCTGATTATGCATTGATAAGATCAGTAGAATTTCCAAGATAAAACACATCTGCAGTCACAAAAATACAAGATCTCGTCTGATGTATGCTACAGGGTGGCATTGAATATGTTCTAGTATTATCCTACAAAATATCAAAGCAGATTAACAGTGCAATGTAAAATAAAATCCTTATCAGTGATCCACTTTCTTGAAAACCATGATACATCTGTTTTATTAACATGCGACCAATTCTGCTGGTCTGGCACTATCTAAAATACACTCTAGACTAATATAGACTATTCTATAATTTAATTATCAAATTACTTTATTGAAACAAGGCCTGCATGTGTCTACAAGCTGCATGGGGCAGTGACTACATTGCATCGCATGGTGGTCCGACCTCCTTCCTATTAAGGAAGGTTGACTTAAATGCACAGAAATGTGCATCCAGGGACTAGGACAGTCGTGCTTGTATGAAATGAAACCAGAATAATAAAATAAGAATGTAAATAAAGGATCCATTTAATCTTCTGAACATAAACCAACAATTTTTGAGGAATCTTGAGTAGCCATAAATGAACACATTGTGTCCAAGTGCTTATCTCCTTGACCAGGATGGCTGGGCCATTTACCTGAAATGCACAGAAATGCAAAGAACAGTTGCACTCATATAAAATTGAAACCAGAATAATAAAATAAAAATGGAATAATAAATTATCTTAATCTTATGAACATAAAATAGGAATCTTTGAGGGATCTTGAGTAGCCATAAATGAATGCATTGTGTCCAAGTGCATATCTCCTTGACCGGGATCTCCTGGGCTGGATGTCCAAAATGCATGATGCAAGTAAAGAACTTGCACGTGTTTCATTTCATGGTAACCCAGGTATCAAACAATTATCCAGGGGTTACCCCTACCAATTCTATGTGTTCATCAATTTTTTTTGCATTCTGTGTAATTATCTGACAGGCTTTTCATCAATGTTCTATAACATCCTATCTAATCATCGCTGTATACTGGATTTTAGTTGTGCTTGTATAAAATTGAAAGCAGAATAATAAAATAAAAATGGAATAATTAATTATCTTAATCTTCTGAACATAAAACAAGAGTCATTGAGGGATCTTAAGCAGCCACAAATGAACACATTGTGTATCTTCTTGGTCCAGGAAGGCCCAGGCTGGTTATCCAAAATGCGTGATGCAAGTAAAGAACTTGCACGCATTTTCATGGGTGACCTGCAGGTAACCCACAGGTTACCCATACCTGTAGTGACGGGTACGGGTACAGGTATGGGTACCAACGAGGATACCCCAGGGTTACCCCTGCCAATCACTAGCCTCACAAAACTGAGTCAATGTTTTGCACTTTGCACTGTTTGTTGAATATCACATCAGCCAAAACAAATATAAACAAAGTCTTGGTAGACCATAACAGGTACATGATATGGGTTATGTAATGCAACAATAATTATGTAATTCTGATCAAAACCTGTGGAGCTACACCCATTTCAAATTGGGGACTCATTGACTCAGTTTTGTGAGTGGGTATCAGAAATATCAGAATCTGATGCTCCACCAAATGTACAGCAACCAATCCTTAATATATGGTTACCATAGTTATCTTAATATTGATGGGACCTGGAATAGAGCTATTTAACCATGGTTTACATTCCCAGAATATTATAATTTCCCAATGCACCCCACCTCCTCTGCTCAGAAAGAAACATGCACTCTCTGGCCTCTGAAGGTCATTCCACTCACACTATTGCCTCCAGACTCTGCCTCAGCCAGTCCACAGTCTCTAGGACACTCATAACCCTCCTTCCCAACCATCAGTCACCTCATTTTTGGTCATCCTTCCAAGCTCTCTGCTACCTCTGAACATGCTATCATGATACAAATCACCACAGGAAAGGTTGGCAATGCTGTCCAGGCCACAAAGCACATCAATTCCATCATCCCCAACCATGTCTCTTCACAAACTGTGCACTAGGTTCTTAAACAACATTCATTCAAGGCTGTAACAAAGAAGAAAAGGCCACTACTCTCTGCAGTACATTGCAAGAAGCACTTAGCCCTTGCTTTGAAGTACCAAAATGGACTATGGAGGACTGACATCTGACCCAAACCTGTTGATTTTGGTCTCATCTGACCAAATTGTTGACACAGGACGTGTCTGGAGATGCTTCAGGCATCTGAGGATCGCTTCAGCTGTAGATTAGATTAGATTCCGGAGTATCGGACTTTTTATGTTATCTTTATTACATTCTTTCTCACCTTACTCAGCTGATTAGTGATGGACTTAGTAATGCGCAGTAAGCATGTGATATCTCTTTGGCCAATGGCCTTTATCCCTCTCTCTTCATTGTCCGGCACTTGTGGACTTATTCCCAGTGCGCACAGACCATTTCCCCTGGCCCCTATGGGTATATAAGGGTGTCTGTTTTGTCCTTACACTTCAGAGTTCTTCTTCCTCTGAAGTGTAAGTCGTCTTTACTTTACTTTCTACTTTTCCTTTGACTAACATTCTCTTGTAGTTAACTTGTCTTTAGGTCAGTAGTATAGTATTATAGAGTTCTTCTTCCTCTGAAGTTTAACTTGTCTTTAGCCTAACCGCTACTAACCACAGTCAGTATAACCAGCAGCATGATTGTTTGACAGGTTATGGGCCCTGCCGCTCATACTGACTGTTTTAATTCCCTTTGTTCATAAACAGCCCAACTCGCTCTTGCACTCAAAGCTCACAAAAGCTTCAAAGTCTTTCCCACCAGCTTCTTCCAGTGAGCTTTCTATTTACTGTCTGTGCACCTTAACACCCCACAGGATGACGCAGTTTACTGCTCATCCTGAACTGTTTGGCTAGCCCTTCGGGGTTCTTGCAAAAGATGATGAGGGACCCTAAGTGGGTGAAACATCTTAAGCTCCTTGAGTGCGCACTAGGTATTAGTAACTTTCATAGTTGTAGCTGGGTCTTTGTCCCATAGATAGTCTTAGTAGGCCTATAGCCAGAAGCTTGTGGCTTTAAGTCCAGTCAATGCTTGGCTCTGTCTGTAAGCCAGGTTTAGCGACCCGCATGCGGAGTTTAGGGTCTAGAACAAGGCATGGGTAGTCACTCCCATGATGCTTGGGCTCGATACAAGTAGGCTGCACTACTATAGTCTATACATAGTAGATATAGTCTTCATCTCTGGGCATAAGTATCCATTGCCTTTGTAGGGTAACCACGCCCTACCAGAGACAGACTAGACATCTACTCAGTCATGGCCCCAATCATCTAGGGCTTAATCATGGACTCCACCACCAGCATTAGAGGAAGGGCTCTACACCCTTTGTCTCTAATGGAACTTGCGGTTGGCTCCTCCATGACATGACTCCCAGTCTTGGTTACACTAGACACTCTGGCTAGTCTACCAGAGCTTATGTCTAGTTACAAGATTGCGCTAGACAGCTTTACTATACCTAGAAAGTCGCACAACAAAGGCAGGACCTTCTTAGGTTCTGAAGCATAGCGCCACAGTATGGGGTGGCACTCTTAAGCGAGACCTGGGCACTGGTTCTAATTGCTCCTTGGAACCAGGAACTTTATTACATCTCAAAATGCCGTCTTCTATTGTCTTCCCTCCCTCCTCCAAGATGGAGCGCCTCGATGGGTCAAACTGGCAGGTTTGGTCTGCCAACTTCAATGCCCTTCTGAGGATGAACGGGCTCAGGAGGCACATTATTACGGCCTACCCTGATATGCCCCTGCTCCCTGAAGATAAAGAGGAGAAGGAGAAAATGCAGAAGGAAGTCATTGATCCCATCCTTAGGGAATGGATGGGAGAAGAAGAAATGTTGATTGGGCTACTCTATCTTAATGTAACCCAGGAGGTTTACTCTCAAGTAACCTCTGATGCCGATTATCCTTCTCTTTTTGAGAAGTATAATAAGTTGGAACGGCTTTATGGCTCTGTAGGTAGCATGGCCACATATAATTTGTGGCTTGCCCTGGTGTCCTTCCGTCTTGATGAAGGACAGACATTCAGAACTCAACTACAAAAGGTTCTGGATGCCAGGAGTACCCTTAGGGAGAAGGGATGGAGGTCAATGACCTCCAGATGAGCTTCATTTTATTGAAAGCTCTCCCTGACTCCTACAGTGCCATTGCTGGCTCCATACTGGCCTCTGGCGATCCAGAGGTCTTCTCCCCAGGACCTTGTGCAGAGGTTCCTGAATGAGGAGAGTCGCCTGGCAGGTCCCTCGGGAAGTGGTAGTGCTGTCCTATCTAAGGCAGCACCTGTCAAATCAAACAAAAATAAAAATTTATCACCACTTCCCGCTGCTGCCCCTGGTTCACAAGGGGTGGTCTGCTTCTATTGTCAAAAGCCTGGACACAAGTCCAACGCTTGCGCAAAGAAGAAGAAGGACCTGGAGAATGCCAAAAAGGGCAAGGCAGGGAACAAGAAGAGGGCTGAGGCCCAACATGTAAACACTATAGCCACCGTAGTTAATGGTAGTGGCAAAATAGAGGAGGTGCATGAAGCACCTCGCATTCGCCTTTATGTTCACACCTATAATCTGGACATCAACTCAGATTATTGGATGCTTGATAGTGGAGCAACGGCTCATTTCAGTCCCAACCTTGAAGACTTCGATACATATGAAGTCGATCACACCCATGAAGTATCACTAGGTGACAACTCTATAGTCAAAACAAATGGAGTTGGAACCGTAGTCATCAGGACTGATCAAGGTTTTGACCTGGAATTGAGCAATGTGCTTCACTTGCCTGGAGGACATAAAATACTCTCCGCCAGTGCCCTAGTAGAAAAAGGGGCAACTGTGTTCTTTGATAATAAGAAGGCAACAATAAATATGGCAATAACATTATAGCGGAAGCATGGAAGTTTGGCAAATTGTATTGGGTACTAGGCAAACACGTCCTAAGCACTATCCATACAAATGCATCTGCCTCACTGGAAATCTGGCATCAGAGAATGGGCCACATGTCTAAAGAGGCCCTAAAAAGATATGCTCCTGAGGCGGTTAAAGGCCTCAAAATAAATAATAGCCAAGTGGAAGACAAGCCGTGCTATGGCTGTGAAATGGGCAAGTCCCATCGTCTTCCATTTCCCCCATCTTCAAAGCGCGCATCAGCCCCCCTTGAGATCCTTCATAGTGATCTCGTAGGTCCCTTGCAGTGCAGTTCAATACAAGGGAATCTATACTTTGCCACCTTCTTGGACGACTTTAGCAGATATGCTTTAATCGTTCCAATGAAGTCTAAAGATCTGTTCACACCAGTTTTTAATAAACTGAAGACACTACTTGAAAATAAATTCAATCAAAAATCAAGTGTCTTCATACAGATCGTGGTGGCGAGTATGTGAACAAGGCGCTGAAGGCAACGCTTGAAGATTATGGCATAGAGCATAAACTTACGATGCCGTATAGCCCACAACAGAACGGAAGGGCCGAGAGATTTAATAGAACCATTATGGAAAAAGGCACTAGCATGCTGCACGATGCTGGCCTATCTCTTGGTTTTTGGGAGTGTGCTGTTGAGACAGCATGTCATATATATAATAGAACTCCCATCCGTTCTAATAAGTGGAAAACTCCGCTTGAGCTTCTGGTTGGGAACAAACCAGATGTCTCGTACTTTAAGGTCTTTGGTTGCAAAGCCTATTATCATGTTCCAGAGGGCAAGCGGCGTAAATTAGATCCCAAAGCCAGGGAAGCCGTCTTTGTCGGGTATGAGCCCACCTCTAAGGGCTACACACTTTGGGATAGTCGTACCCGGTCTCTCATCTTTCACGAGATGTTACATTTGATGAGAGATCCTTCCCATCCCGCTCTGAAAGGACACAGAGCAGATAAATCATAGAGCAACCTACAAGGTGGCTCATTTACTTTACCTGGTGGCCCAGTCCAGCCACCACCAGCAACTGCTACGCAAGTTCCTGAGGCTCCTCAAGATGAGGAAGACCTAGAAGAGGAACAGGAGGACATCGTACCTCCTCAAATAGCACCACAGCCTACCACACCCACACGTAATGTAGACACCACACAACCTCAGACTATATATCAGACTCCTCCATCACAAGTCATGGAACCTTCCTCCCCTCCCAAAAGAACCGTGCAATCAGAAAATCACAAAGGATTGCAGACAAAATTCCTCAACCTAATTTTCAGAGGACAAGTCCATGCTCTGAACGACGAGATAGGGCAATCCAAGAAGATTAGACTTGGATACTGCACGCCCCAATCGCAATCGTCGTCTGAATCCTCGCTTCTACAACGAGGATAATGCAGAGTTCGTGCAAGGTTCTTCCAGACTTGGACAGATGGATCTACTCAATGCTGCAGGATCGCCTTATAGGGATCCTCTTACATTTAAAGAAGCAATGGAGTCTGATAATGCCAGTGATTGGCTTGAGGCATGTCAATATGAAATTGATGCCTTAGAAAAACTTAAAGTGTGGCGCCTTGAAGACCTTCCTGAAGGTAGAAAGGCTGTAAAGTCCAAGTGGGTCTTTAAATTGAAAGCAGATGGACGCTTTCGTGCTAGGCTTGTAGCAAAAGGGTTCACCCAAATAGAGGGGGTGGACTTCGATGAAACCTTCTCCCCAGTCGCCAGATTTGAGTCTCTTAGACTGTTATTAGCGTTGGCCGCGCTTGAGGATTGGGAAATCCATCAGATGGATGTCAAATCGGCATTCCTACATGGCGATCTGGATGAGGAGATCTATATGGAGCAACCTATGGTTTCATCGTTGCTGGACAAGAGTCCAAAGTTTGTAGGCTACAGAAGGCTCTGTATGGCCTCAAACAAGCTTCCCGGGCATGGAACTTACAATTCCATGCAGTTCTCAATGAACTGAGCTTCACTCGGACGTACTCTGATGCAGGAGTATATGTGTATCATCACCAAGAGGGGGATGGTTCACTTTTCGTCATTTTATATGTTGATGACATCACTATACTTGGGTCCTCCACTAAGAAGATTCAATGGCTGAAGGACTCTCTATCTAGCCGATATGAGATGACCGATCTTGGCGAAATCCAGTCCTACCTTGGAGTTAACATCACCAGGGACCGTCCTAACAAGACACTGGATATCGACCAGACAGCCTATGTATCCTCAATAGTTGAGAGGTTTGGAATGGGGGATTCCAACCCAGTATATACTCCTCTACCCTCTGGCGTGGATGTTCATCTGGTCAAGTTTGAAGACCAGGCATCTACCTCTGATATTAAGAGGTATCAGCAGTTAATGGGGTCTCTGCTATGGGTGCAGATTGGAAGCAGACCTGACATTAGTTTCGCTGTTGCACGCCTTAGCCAATTTGCTTCCAACCCTTCCCAGCAGCACATGCGACTAGCAAAATATGTCTTAGCTTATCTAAATGCTACTAAAGACTACAAGTTGCGCTATTCTGGAGGGAATGGTGAAGTGGCCTTCATGGCTTTGCGGACTCCTCATGGGGAGATCAAGAGGACCGCCACTCCACCTCAGGCTACGTCTTTTTCCTTGCTAATGGAGCCATTAGCTGGTGTTCCAGGAAGCAAAAGACAGTAGCACAGTCCACCACAGAAGCCGAGTATATGAGCCTTGCTGAGGCTTCAAATCAGGCAGCGTGGTATAGGACTTTATGCAGGAGTGGGATATGAAGTTACTTCACCCATACAACTGCATTGTGACAATAAGGGTGCAGTAGATCTTGCATTAAACCCTGTCACAGGAAGGCGATCAAAGCACATACCAATAAAGTACCATGCCATTAGGGAGTATGTAGAATCGCACCAGATTGACTTGGTGCGAACTCCCACTGGAGAGATGCTAGCAGATGGCCTTACAAAGTCTCTGCCTAGATCATCTTTTGATCACATGGTAACTGGATTTGGACTAGTGCAGGAATGAAGGAGCTGGAATCTGGAGACTTTGTTCACCAGTTTCACTTTCCCACCATGCCACATGAGCACGTTCTCGACCTCGAGAGTGACGCAAGAGGTGTGTAGACTTGCATAAGCGAATCTACAACTCGTATGCAAAGCTCACAAAGAGTTAGAGAAGTTGGATCTCTGGCTGGCGACATGTTCGTTCAATTGTGAACAACAGTGTGCTCATTAACTCATTCCATCTTAATGATCGATGCCTTCACCATGGAGGGATGTTGACACAGGACGTGTCTGGAGATGCTTCAGGCATCTAAGGATCGCTTCAGCTGTAGATTAGATTAGATTCCGGAGTATCGGACTTTTTATGTTATCTTTATTACATTTCTTTCTCACCTTACTCAGCTGATTAGTGATGGACTTAGTAATGCGCAGTAAGCATGTGATATCTCTTTGGCCAATGGCCTTTATCCCTCTCTGTTCATTGTCCGGCACTTGTGGACTTATTCCCAGTGCGCACAGACCATTTCCCCTGGCCCCTATGGGTATATAAGGGTGTCTGTTTTGTCCTTTACACTTCAGAGTTCTTCTTCCTCTGAAGTGTAAGTCGTCTTTACTTTACTTTCTACTTTTCCTTTGACTAACATTCTCTTGTAGTTAACTTGTCTTTTAGGTCAGTAGTATAGTATTATAGAGTTCTTCTTCCTCTGAAGTTTAACTTGTCTTTTAGCCTAACCCGCTACTAACCACAGTCAGTATAACCAGCAGCATGATTGTTTGACACAAATCACCCTCTTCCAGTCCTCCATAGTCCATTTTTGGTACTTCAAAGCAAGGGCTAAGTGCTTCTTGCAATGTACTGCAGAGAGTAGTGGCCTTTTCTTCTTTGTTACAGCCTTGAATGAATGTTGTTTAAGAACCTAGTGCACAGTTTGTGAAGAGACATGGTTGGGGATGATGGAATTGATGTGCTTTGTGGCCTGGACAGCATTGCCAACCTTTCCTGTGGTGATTTGTATCATGATAGCATGTTCAGAGGTAGCAGAGAGCTTGGAAGGATGACCAAAATGAGGTGACTGATGGTTGGGAAGGAGGGTTATGAGTGTCCTAGAGACTGTGGACTGGCTGAGGCAGAGTCTGGAGGCAATAGTGTGAGTGGAATGACCTTCAGAGGCCAGAGAGTGCATGTTTTCTTTCTGAGCAGAGGAGGTGGGGTGCATTGGGAAATTATAATATTCTGGGAATGTAAACCATGGTTAAATAGCTCTATTCCAGGTCCCATCAATATTAAGATAACTATGGTAACCATATATTAAGGATTGGTTGCTGTACATTTGGTGGAGCATCAGATTCTGATATTTCTGATACCCACTCACAAAACTGAGTCAATGAGTCCCCAATTTGAAATGGGTGTAGCTCCACAGGTTTTGATCAGAATTACATAATTATTGTTGCATTACATAACCCATATCATGTACCTGTTATGGTCTACCAAGACTTTGTTTATATTTGTTTTGGCTGATGTGATATTCAACAAACAGTGCAAAAGTGCAAAACATTGACTCAGTTTTGTGAGGCACTGTATGCATGATCACAATCTTGTCGGACCAATGGAAAATCAAAGCCATGATTGTTAAGTCAACCTTCCTTAATAGGAAGGAGATCAGACCAATATGCTGGTCCATGTGATGCAATTTAGTCACTGCTCTATGCAGCCTGTAGATACACACAGGCCTTGTTTCAGTAAAATAAATTGATAATTAGATTATAGAATAGTCTAAAGTAGTCTAGAGTGTATTTTAGATAGTGCCAGACCAGCAGAATTGATCACACGTTAATAAAACAGTTGCATCATGATTTTCAAGAGAGTGGATCACTGATAACACTTTTATTTTACATCGCACTGTTGATCTGCTTTGATATTTCATAGGATAACACTAGAATATATTTACAGAAACCCTGTAGCATACATCAAATTTAATCTTGTCATTTGTTTGCTACAGATGTATTTTATCATTACATTTCTGCTGATCTTGTCAATGACCGATGACCACTTATACCCACCAAACCCACTGCGCAGGTGTGGGTTTCTGGCGGGTTGGGAGTTGTATACCCATACCCATACCCATCAAAACCTGCGGCGCTTACCCATGCAGGTATGAAAACCCTTGCTGATCCCTAACCCTACCCTCCCACCTATGTTACACTTCTTGATCACGTCCCCTTCCTGGGATCCTTCACATGCCTTGCTTCCATCCCTGTGACTGTATCGCCTCATGCTTACTCATTTGCTTCATTATCTCCTTATCTTTATGACCAGACATTTACTTAATTCCCTATCAGGAGCCAGGCTTTATGCCCTCCACTTTCATATATTTGGGCCCACTTGACTCTGTGATCCTTATCTTGTAGGCGCCCATCTGATTATGTATATAAGTCTGCTGTAGCTACACTGTAGACCTCAGACTTGACTTATTGAATACATTTGTGTTTGTCTTCTGGACAGGACAGTTGGACTTCAACTTAGTCATCTCAGTGCTTTCAGTACTTCCTGTCGAACAGGCATGTGCGCAGCATACTGACTGTGGATTGTTAGTGGGTTAAGCTAAAAGACAAGTTAGACTTCAGAGATGAAGAAAACTCTATTACTATACTACTGACCTAAAAGACAAGTTAGCTACAGAGAGTGGTTAGTCAAAGGTATAAGTAGGAAGTAATGTAGAAGGGACTTACACTTCAGAGATGAAGAAAACTCTGAAGTGTAAGAGACAAAACAGACACCCTTATATACTATCCAAGGGATGGTCTGTGCACTGGGAATAAGTCCACAAGTGCTGGACAAAGTCCAAACAATAAACATGAGGGAGAAAGGCCATTGGCCACTACAGAAATCACATGTTACATGGTGTATCAGTCAGCTACTGCGGAATGTGAGAAAGAAAGTAATAATGATAATGTAAAAGTCTGAAACTCCGGTATCTAATCTAATCTACAAAGTAGCTAATCTTATCACCTGATGCCTGAAGCATCACTGAACATCTTCTGTGTTCAACACTTCCCACTTAACATCATCTCAGGGAGCAGCCCCTCTGATGGTGACTCCTCACACTTAACTCCAAGAAGTCTTATTGGCTTCTTACCTGATACCATTGAACAAACACTGTCACACAAGTTGTGTGGAACGTCCCACACCAGACATAATGTTACAACCTTTGCCGAGTAACCCCATTTTCTTTACCCTCCCTAATGACGACCCCTCTTTGCCACCCACTCTGCACTTCATGATTACGTCTCCATCCTGGGACCCATCACGTGCTCTACTCCCATCCCCATGACGCGCTTTGAACTTGTTTGCCTATGTCTACCTTGCTATCTCCTTATCTTGTTATCTCTCTTTATCTTTACAACCGGACACTTACTTAATACCCTATCAGAAGCCAGGCTTTACGCCATCCGCTTTCGTATATTTGGGTCCACCTGACTCCAGTTTCTTATCTTATAGATGCCCATTTGATTACATATATAAGTCTGCTGTAGCTACACTGTAGACCCCAGACTCAACTTATTGAATACATCAGTGTTTGTCTTCCGGACATCCCCTTTGATCTCTGACTTGTTCATCTCAGTGCTTTGGGCACTTATCTGCTTAACATTGTCTTCGGGAGCAGCCCTGTTGACTTTGACTTCTCCCCTTTGACTCCAAGGAGCCTTATTGGTTTCTTATCCGATCCCAAACAGCACGCTGTCACACAAGTCATGTGGAATGTCCTGCACTGGACATAACATCAAGTCAAGTCTCTCACAGTGGCTTCCAGCTGCAGTCAGACCCTCTTCTGTGAAGAACTCATTGAACGCAGAGATGAGAATAATCTTTCACAACAAGTACTTGGCTCTGCTGCCTGGAAAGATTTTGAGTCTGAGTTTGGATACTACGTCTATCATGACAGAAGATACCAACCAGTAGAATATGACAATGAGAAAAGAGTTTGGTATTGCATCCGATACTTGGAAAGCCGACACTCTTGGGTCACTACAGGACCCACCCCACCCGAATTTGGACTAGGCCCATGGAGAGAAAACCCTCCGGCCATTGTCACGGACTCCAAACCAGAGGAGTATGTAGAAGAACCTAGTGAAGAAGAAGCACCAGCATTAGCAGCGACTATGTTTCTGGTTGCACCTGAAGTTGTCACAATCAGAGCTCCTGCTTTGACAACTCCCCAGATATCGGTACAATCCACGAACACTATCACCCCATTCCATCAGTCCATGTCTACCATTGCCGCCCAACTTCCAGACCCTGCCCCACCAGCCCCAGTGGTGGCACCACCAAACATCCCTCCCCTGTCCGGATGACTATCAGGAGTGTTGCCCCAGACATTCACTGGGGACCACTCACAGAGTAAAAAGTTCATGTTGGAGTTTACGACCTTCAAAAACTTCAACCATGACATCCCACAGATTGTCAACCCATTCCAATGTGCCAATCTGTTCCTTTCCCTAATTTGGGGGGATGCAGTTGATGACTGGACCATGGAGCAACTGGAGTGGCTCAATGAGCAGGTGAAAGCGGGTGTCGTACCACAAGTGAGGGTCTTTGGGAGACCATTGCCGAATGGTTCAAAGATGCCTTTATGGATGGGCAGGCCAAACAAAAGGCAGCCCGAGAATTAAAATCCCTTAGGATGGAGAAGGGAGAACTAGATGCATACGTTGCTAAATTCAGAAGCCTGGCAAATAGGGCTGGCTATGACACAGATGAAGAGGCCACATTAGACCTCTTCTCACAAGGGTTGCCCAACCCGCTAGTCAAAAACATAATCCAGTTCCACCACCCCCATGACTGGGATAGCTGGGTTGATGCCACCTGATGACAACAGCAGGATTACCTCGACTTCCAAACACGCTTTGGAGTCGACACCAAAAGGGAAAAACCAGAGATCAATGGAAGGCCGCGTTTGGAGTAAAGCCTGCCCAGCATGCCCAGAGGGATCCAAACGCTATGGACACCTCTGCAGACTGAGCCCAGCCTGGCAATGCTCACAGAGGATGAGCGACAGATGCTGATGAAGGAAGGACGATGTTTTCGCTGCAAAGCGCTCAGGCATATGTCCCAGGACTGTCCGAAGAAGGGGGGTGTGTCGCTGCTGCAACCACTGCGACCAAAGCCCCATTCAAATAACCCACCCACTGTGGACAAAAATCAAAAGAAGAGAAAGCTCAGGATATTGGGCTAATATGATGAAAGAAAGTGAGGAAGTGCATGCCATCTTGGTGGAAAGGCGTTTGCGAAAAAGGATTTTTGTTAGGCTCAAACCCATTGGCCTGGGCACGAGCACTCCATGTCACCTCTGTGTATGCTAGTCGATTCAAGTCATTGAAAATACCAGTACATTTTGAAACTACACAGAGGACGGCCGACCAGATATATTAGTGGACTCTGGAGCCACAGACAACTTCATTCACCCATGATTAATTAAAACATGGGTCTGGGAAGGCTGGCACTTCCCCAGGAAAAGAATATTTGGAACATTGACAGAACGGCCAATCGTGCTGGCAAGATCACCCACTATATGGACCTAAAAGTCCAGGTTGGGGAAATAACAAGGACCATTCGCTTCCTGATCACCGACCTAGGAGACGAAGACCTTATTTGGGTTACCCATGGCTTGCTGCCTTCGAACCAAAGATAAACTGGGCCGACGCAACAATGGATAAAGACTCATACCCAACTATTATTACGTTGTTGGGCTATGATTATGCAATTCAGCATCTGGTAATGAGGGCCATGCGTACAGAGGAGGACCCCGGTTACTGCTATGCACCAAAGCATCAGAACTGGCCCAGAAGGCAGCACAAGGACAGAGTGAGAAGACCTACCACGACGTAGTACCAAGCGTTTATCAGCGGCACTGGAAGGTATTCTCCGAAGAAGAGTCACATCGTTTTCCTCCGGAGTGACCATGGGATCATGCCATTGACCTCTCCCAGACACACCAGCCGCAATAGATTGTAAAATCTATCTGCTGTCCCAGTCTGAACAGGTTGCACTCATGGAATTCCTGGAAGAACATCTTGCCAAAGGGTACATTTGCCTGTCCAAATCACAGTATGCCTTGCCCTTCTTCTTCATCAAAAAGAAGGACGGCAAGCTGCGACCTGTCCAGGACTACCGAAAGATCAATATGTACACCATAAAGAATGCCTACCCCCTACCACTGATTTCTGAACTCATTGACACCATGCGGGACAAGTCCCTCTTCTCAAAAATGGATGTATGCTGGGGCTACAACAATGTCAGGATCAAAGAGGGTGACCAATGTGAAGCAGCGTTTAAAACAAATCAAGGGTTGTTCGAACCAAATGTCATGTTCTTTGGCCTTACAAACTCACCAGCAACATTTCAATCCATGATGAACCACATCTTCTGCGACCTCATTCTTACTGGAGAAGTTGTGGTCTACATGGATGACATCCTAGTAGCTACCCCAGATGACTTAAGCCATCACCGAGAGCGAGTGCACCAGGTGCTAGACATATTACACAAACATGATCTATACCTTAAACCAGCCAAGTGCTCCTTCGAACAACGGAGCATTGAATACCTGGGAGTCATCCTGGAAGGAGGACAAGTGCGCATGGATCCCATTAAAGTACAAGGGATCCGAGAGTGGCCAGTACCAACCTGTGTCAAAGACGTCTGATCATTCATTGGGTTCTGTAACTTTTACTGATGCTTTGTCAAGGGATTTTCAGGCATTGCATGACTGCTGAATGATCTCTTAAAGAAGGATGTGCCATGGCATTGGGGAGCCACACAGCAGTGGGTGTTTGAACAGATCAGAGACATTGTCGGCTCAGAGCCAGTACTCATTCAACCCGACCTAAACCGCCCCTTCGAATTGGAAGTAGACACCTCCCACTTTGCAAATGGAGCGGTATTATACCAGAGAGATGCCGCACAAATACTTCACCCAGTGGCATATTATTCTGAAACCTTCTCGCCGGCAGAACGTATGATATCTGGGACAGAGAGCTCCTAGCCATCATCAAGGCATTGCGACACTGGTGACCTTACCTGGCAGGAACTCCCCATAAAACCATCATCCACACTGACCATTCCAACCTGTTGTATTGGAAGGAACCCCATAAAATCAGCTGACATGTAGCACAAGAAGTTTTGGAACTAGAAGAGTATAATTTCACCCTGAAACACATTGCGGGAAGTCAAAATGCTAGAGCGGATGCATTATCATGAAGGCCAGACATGCATACTGGAGAAGATGACAATGACAACATCACTGTTCTCCCAGAGGAAGTATTTGCAATGACTGCCATAGTCAGCCTCCATGACATGGACCTGTGGGCACAAGTTTCACAAAATATGAACCAGGAATTGTGCCACTCATGGGCTGAGGCGCATGATTTGAAAGAAATAGACGGCCTTTGGTGGAAAGACGGAGATCGGCTTGTTGTCACTGGTGGCGACAACATTAAGAGGGGGGTGATCCATTTTCACCATGACCTCCCCTCTGCAGGACACCCCGGCATTGCTAACACTTACGCCCTTGCCAAGCGTGACTACTGGTGGCCTAACATGAAAAAGGACGTTGAAAACTATGTTCAAGGGTGTGCAGCATGCCAAGCAAACAAAGTGAATACACACCTGAAAATCCCGCCGATACATCCCATTACCCCCATATCGTTGACTCCCTTCCAAACCATAGTGATGGACTTCATCATCAAATTACCTGAATCACAGGGCTTTGATACCATCCTCATGATCACTGACCATGATTGTTCCAAGGCAGCCCTGTTCATACCTTGCAATGAGACGATCACGGCTGAAGGGGTAGCAAGACTATACCTGGATCATGTATACCGCCACTATGGTCTCCCCAAAAAGATCATATCCAACAGGGATACCCGGTTTACATCAGCATTTGCCAAAGCCCTGTGCAAGACATTGGACATTGCACAGAACATTTCCATGGCTTATCACCCACAAACAGATGGACAGTCTGAACGAACGAACCAATGGTTGGAGCAGTATCTTTGGTTCTGGTGTAACGAACGACAAAACGACTGGGCAGAATGGCTGTCGACTGCGGAGTTTGCACACAACTCATGGCCCAATGGGATGACAAAAGCTACCCCCTTCTCCCTTATCATGGGCTGGACCCCGCGCACCACGTGGACAGATAAGCCCACCAACGTCCCTTCAGTAACCCAATGGATACACCAATGGGAAGACTTACAACAATCGGCCAATGAAAACCTGGCAAAGGCACAGCAAGCCCTAGCTGCGCAGCCAAGCACATTCACACCTTATCAGCCCAATGACTGGGTCTGGCTTGAAGGAAGGAATATTCACACGTCACACCCCTCAGCCAAGTTGGCACCCCGACACCATGGACCCTTCCAGATCAAAAGGAAGCTGTCAGATGTGTCATACGAACTGCAATTACTGCCCAAATGGAAGATCCATCCTGTCTTCCATGCCAAACTTCTAACACCGTACAAGGAGACGTCTCTTCATGGGGAAAACTTCCCAAGACCTCCACCTGACCTTATCAATGGAGAAGCAGAGTGGGAAGTGGAGCGCATTCTAGACTCAATGTGAAAAGGCCAAGGGCGCAAGATGTATTACCTAGTCAAGTGGAAGGGATTCCCAGACGCTGACAGTTCGTGGGAACCAGCTGGGAATATCTTTGCCCCAGTCCTTATCTCGGAGTTCCATGACTGACACCCAGAAGCGCCCAAGGACAGTTAAAAGGAACAGCCTCCGACTCTATCGAACCCCCAGTACATGCTCCCCCAGCAACGTCCTAACACCATCGAATCAATTATGTCTTTCATCGCTGCCAACGCTGCTGTCGACACCTTCACAGCCACCACCGTAGTTGTTGAGAACTTCCCCTCCGCTCATCCCTCTACACACCCCTCCTCACCCATTGACTATGAAGCTGCTGAAGCTCGGGTCAAGAACCAGTCCCCGAACCTGAACGACGATTTTGAACACAGCGAAGAGCCACACCCAAACAACCTGCTAGGCATGGAGCTGGATGATGAGGTGCCAGAATTCCCATTCTTCACCAACAACCCCAATTCCTCGACCTACTTCCCCCTTGAAATCACCATGGCTGACGGAACCATCGCCATTGCCAAGTACATATTCTATACTAATGGAGGAATGGATGTTGCCGGATGCATGAAGAAGGACGGCCCTGTCTACAGGGCCCCAGTCTATTTAGAGGAAAGGTACACAGGACGCCTTCATCACACAATGACTGATGAGAAGCTCAGGCACCTGGCTGCTGAGGATTCTCGCACCTTTGCAATCGACGAGGTGCTGAACAATATGCGCCTTCCGTGTCTCAAAGCAGAAGTGATGAGACTGCAGAAGACTCTGACACTGCGCACAACACTCAATAAGCAATACAAAGAACATGCGAAGATGATGGCAAGACTGACGAATGGGATGTTCCAGGTGGAGCAGGAGTTGGTGGAAATCAGAAAGAGGCTGGAGATAGGGGATGTGTACCAGACCATCGCTGAACAGTACGCTGATACATATGCACGACCCCTTCCCCCACAATCGCTGGGGGCCGCCCCAAGGCTAATACCAAACCGGTTCGAAATGCCACATATGCACGAGAACCCCCGCGGAGAGACATGTTGGCGATGCAACAGTAAGTACCACATTAGCTGGAACTGTCCCCTCAATCACAAGTGGTGCAGGCATTGTCGCAGCAACCTCCATTGGAGCCGGTTCTGCATTTTCCACCGTGTAGGGGTTACCCCAACCATTGTCAATCCATCAGGATGGTGCGGCAAGTGCCTCCACCACAACTCCGGGCACCGCGAACTGGACTGTCCGATCCATGACATGTGCCATCTATGTGGTCAGTGTGGCCCATATGGGTTTCTTTGTACCCACCAGTGTCCACAGGACTCGGACAAGGAGAATTACACATTGGATGATCATAATGTAGCCGATGATTATTTGGACTTGGTGCAGGATGATGATGGTACGAGTCATTTCTAGCCAGGTCTGCTAGAACCAGAAGAGGGGGTGATGTTACAACCTTTGCCAAGTAACCCCATTTTCTTTACCCTCCCTAACAACGACCCCTCTTTGCCACCCACTCTGCACTTCATGATTACATCTCCATCCTGGGACCCATCATGTGCTCTACTCCCATCCCCGTGACGCGCTTTGAACTTGTTTGCCTATGTCTACCTTGCTATCTCCTTATCTTGTTATCTCTCTTTATCTTTACAACCGGACACTTACTTAATACCCTATCAGAAGCCAGGCTTTACGCCATCCGCTTTCGTATATTTGGGTCCACCTGACTCCAGTTTCTTATCTTATAGATGCCCATTCGATTACATATATAAGTCCGCTGTAGCTACACTGTAGACCCCAGACTCGACTTATTGAATACATTGGTGTTTGTCTTCCGGACATCCCCTTTGATCTCTGACTCGTTCATCTCAGTGCTTTGGGCACTTATCTGCTTAACATTGTCTTCGGGAGCAGCCCCATTGACTTTGACTTCTCCCCTTTGACTCCAAGGAGCCTTATTGGTTTCTTATCCGATCCCAAACAGCATGCTGTCACACAAGTCGTGTGGAACATCCTGCACCAGACATAACACAGGGGTTATGCCCTGAACTGAGATAGAACAAAAGTGAGAGGGGTTGCACCCACTGCAGAGAAACCATATGGTGCAATCAAGGGATCAGATCATAAGTGTTACCAATGGAAATTTGTCACAAACACGTCACAGACCGTCACATCCAAACCGTCACAGCTCTTGTCACAAGACTTGAAGGCAGAGATTGGAACAGGTATCAAATGCGAATCAGAATTGTCACACCACTCCCTCTGTATGGTCTAGCTTGGCCCCAAGCTTAGTCATCCGGTAAGGCCATAAATGCAAGGGAGGAATCTGGAGGTCGCAGTGGCAACGCGGCATTGTGGACTGTCAACCCTCTTCCACCTGGAGGACTGCCCTTAATTCTGAACAAGGGGCATAGTGGATTGTCGGTTCTGGGTGCATGGGTGGTCTCAGGAATAGGTGTATGGTAAGTAGGAGAAAGGATTGTAGGGTGGTATACATCACGTCTAGATGATGTGCAGATTGCGTAAGTGCGAATATCGCAGGTAGTTCGGTCCACCTGCTGTTGCAAGGCATTAGTCTGGTAGCACAGTGTTGACCTCTGTCTGGGTTGTAGGATCGCAAAGATCGTCTAGGGCTGAGCTTATTAGGGATATGGATTTTGATCTGCATCAAAGAAGCTTTTTGTTCTGGAAGCAGAAGTGGTTAAGGATTGGGTTTGCACCACGCGTATGCTTAGGGCGGGGGATCAGCGAGAAATAGACATTGGATCAGGGTGATTGATGTGAATGAAAGTAAGGAAAATTGGGTCGTTAATCGTCAAATTTGTCTGAATTATCAGAAATACCCCCCTCTTAGGACTAGCACCGACCCTGGCACTGGGATAGTGAACTGAGATAAGATTCAATTAAGTCCGGTGCATGACAATCCTCTTCGTCAACCCAAGAGTTATCACTGGCTGGATAACCTTTCCAGCTAACCAGGTATTGAAGCTTCTGTGCACATCCATAAGTGTGATGATTTAAGATCGTGTCTATCTCATATTCTTCTTCTTGATTGATAAGATTGGGGGGCAGTTGCATGTAATTTGGGCTGTGAGCATCTGTCTCTTGATAAGGCGATAAGAGATTGATATGGAACACGTTATGGATTTTCATATGGTGTGGCAAGGCTAAGCGATAGGCAACAGGGGAGATACAAGCCAGGATAGTAAAAGGGCCATATTGTCGAGGGGCCAATTTTGAGGAGGGGAAATGCGTCTTGAGATTCTTCCCTTCAAGCCAGACCTGGGAACCAATCTCAAGATGTGGCTGGTCTGATTGATCTGTGGTCTTTCTAAACGTGTCCTCCGCTCGAGATCACGCGTCGCTTAGATCGCATAGGCACTCATTGACCTGTGGAACGTCAGTTTCCACAGCCTTGGCCTTCCAGTCAAACTGTATACCATGAATTAGTGTGTGTGGGGAGAGCTTCATTTTATCATGTGGCCAGGAATTGTGAACATATTCAGCTAGCGGTAAGTATTTGGGCCAACGATACTGATCATTGCTTATCCAGAGTCGCAAGTACTGTTCAAGCCAGAGGTTCATATGTTCACTCGAGCCATCTGTCTGGGGGTGGAATGCAGTCGACAAGTTTTGTTGGATCTGAAGAACTCTTGCTAATGCATGCGAGAAATGAGATGTGAACTGTGGATCTCGATCGGAGATGATGCATTGTGGGATTCCAAAGAATGGAAAAAGGTGATGATAATAAAGGGTCACAACTCCCTCGCCTGTGATATCTTTGGAGCAGGGTATAAATTTGGCAGCTTTAGAACATCCTTGATCTACGATTGTGAGTACTGCATCATATTTCCCAGCCAACGGGAGATCCGTGATCAGATCCATAGCAATATATTGGAACAGACCAGCGGTAGCCGGTACATCTAAGGGAAAGGTCGGTGCTTTCCTGGTGAGCTTGGGTTTATTCTCTTGACACTTTGCGCACCCCCGGACGTATTCTCATACAAATTCTTTTAAACCTTCACCTTCATATTCATATTGTACTCCTTGTATGGTTTTATCTATACCTGGGTGTCCCACCAGAATATGATCATGATATCGCTGAAGGACTTTGTGCCGCTCCAGGAGAGAGCTTGGGAAGGGAAGTTTCACAGGCTTAGATGTCTTAAGGAATAGCTCGGCAGGGAGGACGGTGATTTCATCATTATCTCCTAGTCCGTGATTGGCGTCTGGTTGGTGTGAAAGCATATCTGCAACTGTATGAAGCTTTCCTGGGACATGCTCCAATGTGAAGTCGAAATCAGCAAGCTCTTGCAGCCATCTAGCTTGCTGGCGATTGAGTTTTTGGGGCTCCTTGAAGTACTGAAGATTATTGTGATCAGTGCGGACTTGGACCTTATTCTTGGCGCCGAGAAGGTATTGACACCACAATCTAAATGTGATGATGATAGTGAATAGTTTGCGATCGTAAATGTCCCAGTTACGCTGTGTAGCATCTAGCATCTTCGACAGGTAGGCAATGGGGTGTAGTCGTCCTTCAGGATCCTTTTGACTCAGGGTTGCCCCAAGGGCATAGCCTGAGGCATCAGCATCCACAATGAAAGGTTCTTCAAAATCTGGTTGTATTAGTACTGGTTGTGAGGTCACTCATCGCTTAAGAGTGTCGAATGCCTCCTGTTCCGTATTGGTCCATTTCCAAGGGTTCTTGGCACTTGTGAGCGCATTTAGTGGGGCCGCAATCTTGCTAAATCCCTGGATAAACCATCGATAGAATTGGCAGAACCCTAGGAATGAGCGGATCTCTTTCACAGTCGTAGGTGTTTTCCAAGTGGCAACGCCTTCTACTTTGACCAGATCCATGTGCACCTGATTCGCCTCGAGGATAAGACCAAGGTATTCTATACGTGTTTGTTCAAAAGCACATTTTTCCGGTTTGAGGTAGAGATCCAATTTATCGAGTTTATCTAAGACACGATGTACTTTGGATTGATGATTGTGGAGATCATGATCAGTATGAATTAAGATGTTGTCCATATACACAGTAAACCAAGCATTCCCAGTTTCATCGCATTCATTAAGTTCTTCTCTAAATTCCGCATTCATCATGGTCTGGAATGTTGCTGGAGAATTTGTGAGACCAAAGAACATCACATTGGGTTCATATAGTCCGTGATTTGTCTTGAAGGCTGCCTTCCATTGGTCCTCTGGGACTATACGGATATTGTTATATCCCCAGCGAACATCCATCTTCATGAACAGAGTGCTGCCGCGGACGCGATCTATGAGTTCCAGAATTAGTGGTAAGGGGTATGTATTTGGATCGTCCATTCATTAAGTTTGCGATAATCTTGGACTGGCCTAAGTTTTCCATCCTTCTTTTTGATGAAGAAGAAGGGCGATGCATATGGCGATTTTGACTCTTTAATGTACCCCTTCTGTAGGTGCTCCTCCAAGAATTTATTCAATGCGTCCTGTTCTCCCGGTCCTAACGGATAGATCCTACAATCTAGTGATGAAGGTGCATCTGGTTTTAGCTCGATTCGATGATCCCAAGGTCGGGCCTCAGGAAAGCGCTGTGCTTCCTGGTCACTGAACACCTTCTGATGTCGATGATACTCTTTTGGCACGATCTGATCCCAAGAGTGCTCAATATTATCTTTCGCTTTGATTGCTAGTTCCTGAGCAATATTCAATTTTCTAATAAGTGCTTCTGGTACGTTGAGTTGAATTGATTGCATAAGACGTCCTTGACTCCAGTCTATAATCGGGTTACTAGCAGCAAACCAGGGATAGCCTAAGATCATTTGGTCCATCCCGATCGACGCAATGTAGAATCGATGTCGTTGAGATTTGTTGTCTGTAGTTATATCGAGATCCACATATTTATCAATGTTCCGGGTGGCATTAGGGGTTCCATCAGTGTTTTGTAATTTCCTTGGGATCGCGAGTTGTTTGGTCAGGAGTCGGTATTTGATAACTGTTCTGTAACTGATGAAATTTTCTGTTGCACCACTGTCAACAAGTGCTTCTATGTCGGCCATTTCTTTCACACCATGGAGGGGAACAATTATTTTCATTGCTTGAATTGGTGAAATGTATACATGATGTGAAACTATCGCTCGAATGAACACTGCGCCATTCAAGCGATATAAAAAGTCCTCATCGTCTTTGAACTGCTTCTGTAACTCCAAGCGTTGGTTGTTGGTCATCGATTTCAGGGATGCTGCAAGTGCCACATGTCCATGGGTGGCTTTGAACATTTGATCCAGTGGGTACCATTGCAGTCGTCGGAGCAATTTCTGTGATGGCAGCAGTCCAGGCTGGGGCGCTTGTGCTGGGTCAAGGCTTCTTGGTTGGGCAATCACGAATGAGATGACCTCGTTGGCCGCACTCAAAACAGCGGCCCTCCCTTCTATATTGTTCTTTGTCTTTGGTAGTGACTGCCTTTTTAATTGCGTTGACGTCCATGGCATTCAGATTGCGTCGTTGAGGGAGCATGGACTGTATTCCTTGACTAGTGCTTCGGTTAATGATTGGTGTTTTGTTTGCGAAGAGGCTCTGTATGTAGATCCAGTTTGCATGGTATTGTCGAGCTGAGTCTGCTGTTTCATCGAACGTCTGGGGACTATCCTGAGTGATCATAGTCTGCACTAGTTTCTGAGGTAACCCCTTTTGAAAATTCTGTCGAGTTGCTGGATCATCTAGGTACAGCCTGGCCCGAATTGCGAGATCTCGGAATTCGGTGATGTAATTGTCGATATTTCCATTTGTCATCTGGAGTTTCTCTAGCCCCTGGAGTGCCTTTTGTCCTGCGGCTATATTGGCGAATGCCACCTGAAATGTTTGGTGGAATTTCTCCCACGGGTGCGGCTCTTGAATTCTGGCATGGGTGATGTTGGCTAGCCACCTTGTCTGTTCTGTCACCCATCGGCTAACTTTTGTCCTCTCACTAGGGCCAACACATAGGAAACTCTGGATATCTTGTTTTTATAACTGTCACTTGGTTGTTCAGAAATGTGGAGCTCTACTTGAGTCCACCAGTGCTCTGCCTCAGCTCAGTTTCCGTCGAAGAATGAGGGTGGTACCCTTCAATCCGTCCTCTGGTCGCACCATCCTTGGGTGCTGTGGTTGCAAGTAAGTCAGTGGGTCCTCCTTCAGGGTCTTCTGGGTCAGCTGATTGCTGTTGTTGTCTAGGTTGGGGTTCAGGAAGTGTGGTCGACATCGGTTCAGGTTTGCTCCTGCTGGTAGCGCTTCGATAACGGTTGGAGGATATTTCTGTTAGTGGGGTTCTGGAGGTATCAGGTACATTCAGTCCAGTTTCGTTAGGGGCTATCCTAATAGCTTCAATTTGTCCTAGGTTATTGGGATGGACTTGGTACCAAGTCCCTTGGTAAAGGTTGACCACGAGCTGTGTATGTCGGTAGGGAATCCAATATCCCCTAAAAGGTATGTGTTCCTCTTGTAACTCTAACCAGCATGCATTTCGCTTTAGCTCTGGGTCAATGTTGTCAGTCAATCGGATGGGGAGGATGAATGGGAAGGAGGTCGCCACAGTCGCAAGGGTTGTTTTGATGGACATCAATGAAGACACCTGGAGCAGTCCTGCTCCCAGTTGAGGTTCAAGTAAGAAGTCAGGGTTCTGTGTTGTGTGGGACGCTCTTAGTTGAGGAGTCGTTTGCGAGAAGTGCAAGGCGGTTTCGGTTTACAGGTAAGATTCTTTCAAGGCTCTGGGTTACTGATCGGTCTTCTAGGTTTCGGGTTGGCGACTGATACTCGAGGGACACGTTGTCCATCGAAGGCATCTGTGTAGCGAGCTATGAAAGTGTAGCTCAGTCTTTGGGATAGAAAGACTATATAATTTGATAATACCTATGAAAGCATAGCTACACAAATGAATCAGTAAAGGAAAGATGCAGCTACAACACAAGGAGTACTGACCTCAGTCTTTGGGATAGAAAGACTGAGGTTCCTAACTACGCTACTAAGTTCTTTTGTAAGAGCGAAGTATAACAAATAGACATGAAAATTTGCATGACCCACGTGCTCTGAATATTGCATTGATGCAGTGATGATCAGATCTGGGCTGCCATCTCCGGTATCAATTGGCTGCATGCTATGGCTGCACTTCCAACACGCCCCCTCAGCCTGCACGCTGGACTCCCATCGCGTCTGCGAACTTCTCATGTTTCTTGCGGACGAGGCCTTTTGTCAACACATCAGCAAGCTGTTCTTCCGTTGGCACATATGTCAGTTCGATAACTTGGCTTTTGCACATGTGCCTCAAGAAGTGATGCCTTATCTTGATGTGTTTAGTGTGATCATGGAACTTGGGGTTTCAGGCAACAGATATTGCAGATTGATTGTCCATGCAGAGGGTTGTCAGTGAGTCACTCTTCTGGTGGATGTCAGCTAGTAATCGATGCAACCAGACAGCTTCTTTTGCAGCATGTGCTCCAGCAATATACTCAGCCTCAGTACTCGATAGTGCGATGGATGGTTGCTTCTTGGAGCTCCAGCTAATTGCGCCTCCAGCAAGTAGGAAAACAAAACCCGATGTGGACTTCTGATCGTTCACATCACTGGCCCAATCAGCGTCAACATAGCCGTACAGCTCAGTTCCCTTAGGTGCATTGTGTTTGAAGACAAGTTTTGCACTGCTCGTGGCTCTGAGGTAACGGAAAGCGCGGTTCAGAGCTTGCTGATGCTCCTCCCCAGGGTTCGCAGCATGCCTCCCAAGCACTGCAACAGTGTATGCTAGGTCAGGACGGGTGCCGAGCATAGGGTACATCAATGCGCCGATCGCTTGCTGGTACCTTTTGACGTCAACTGTAGGTGACTCGAGCTTCTTTAGGTGCTCGTTTGCGAGGGTGGGTGTGCTAATGGGTCACACGTCAGATTTTCCAAAACGCTTCAAGATTTCTTCAATGTATTTTTCTTGGGAGAGCGCCATCCATCTGGCCTTGCGGTCGCGCGTGATGTGCATCCCAAGAATCCAGGTGATTTCGCCCAGGTCAGTCATCTCATAGGCATTTCTGAGTGCCTCTTTGTCTTCATTGATCTCCTTTAGGTCCTTTGACACCATGGTGATGTCATCAACGTAGAGAGCAATAATAGAGGACTTTGCATTTCTGTGGTGGACGAAAACTGTGTGGTCAGCTTCAGTGCGTTGGTATCCTATGTTTTCAAGCTTAGCTCTGATGTCTTGATACCAGACGCGGCTGCCTTGCTTCGTTCCGTAGACTGCCTTGATAAGTCGGAGTACCATCCCCTCGGGAACTTCAAAACTGGGAGGTGGCTCCATGTAAATCTCTTCTTTTAGTTCGTCATTTAGGTATGCTGACTTCACATCCATTTGGTGAACTTCCAGGTTGTATTCAGTTGCTAGTGCGAGGATTGCGCAAAGCGATGCAAACTTTGCCACTGGGGCGAATGTCTCATCATAGTCAACTCCTTCAACTTGAGTGAAACCCTGTGCGATGATGCAAGCCTTGTGCCTCAAGACCTCTCCAGTTGGCCTGCGCTTCGTGCGGAACACCCACTTGCTGCCAACCACCTTGTGCCCCTTTGGGTGTTCGACAACTTCATACACTCCATGGACTCGAATGATCTCATCTCCTCCTGGCAAGCAACTTCCCATTCGCCAGCATTGAGTCATGCCATAGCTTCTTTGAAGGTGCGTGGGTCACTTTCCAACTCAAGCTGTGCGATGTTGGCTTGCTCTGTAAGGTTCCCTTTTGTCTTGTAGGAGCTAATGGAGTAGTGAGGGTCATTGTCGCGGATAGGAGGGCAAGCGGTTCGCTTTGGTCGGGTGGTGATAGGCATTGGTGTTGGTGTCAGTGCTGGTGCTGGAGTCTCAGTGAGTACATTTTCAACTTTGCTGTCGCTACTTTGCTGAATTTGGCTAGGGTTTTGCACTGGTGTATTAGGCCGCAGCTCAATAATGTTGTCGTTTTCACCGCTAGTTTCTGCATCGTCGAATTCAATAATGACTCTTTCACTGTGTGGCCCCCCTTCATTGAATACAACGTCGCGCGATTTGTAGAAACATCCCGTTGGGTGGTGCACTAGACGGTAAGCTTTGTGACTACGAGCATACCCCAAGAATGTGCACAATAGGGACTTTGCACCAAGCTTGGTGCGATATTTTGCTGGGATATGCACAAACACTTGGCAGCCGAAAACACGCAAGCAAGAAACGTCAGGTTTATTTCCGCTCCAAGCTTCATCAGGCGTGGAGTCTGCCAGTGCACGGGTGGGTGTGACATTGTGCAGATAAGCTGCGTACTCTAACGCATTGTACCAGTAGGTCTCAGGCAAGTCAGCATCAATTAGCATCATCTGGACTTTATCAAGAAGTGTCCAGTTCATGCGCTCCGCAATGCTGTTATGCTGAGGTGTGTCTGCCATTGTCATTTCGTGTTTGATGCCTTTGTCTTGCAGGAACCTCTGGGCGGCAGCGGTGATATATTCGCCCCCTCCATCTGTATGCAACACCCTGACTCGCTGACCTGTTTTGACTTCTGTGCATGCAATGAAGCTTTTGAGATGGTGAGTGACTTCAGATTTGTCTCGCAGGCCGGCAACAAAGACTCTTCGGGACTTATCGTCCACCCAGGTTACAAAATATTTGAATCCTTGGTGGGATTGTTGTGGCAACTTTCCACATACATCTGAGAAGATTCGCCCTAGGACTTGGGTAGCTCTGGTCCCAGTTTCCTTCTGGATTTCAGCGTGGGTCTGCTTCCCTTTGAGGCACGTCTTGCAGAGGTCAGGGGGGCTTGTCTGTGAGGTAATGTCCATCCCCTTAACCATCCCCTTTCACATCATTTGGAGAACAGCATTGACATGTAGATGACCAAGGTGGCGGTGCCAGGTGTGTAAGTCAGTTTTCGCCACTGAGTTTCGTGCAACTAAAGCAACTTCATCATCGGGGTTAGCCTTGTCCCCTTCACCCAGGAAAATATCGACTTGAGCGATCTGGACTCTCTCCGGGACTACAGTGTGGGCGTCCATCATGTAGAGGTTGCCTTCAAGGCATCCCTCACAGGTAAGCACTCCAGTCTGACTGTAGATCTGGCAGGAATTCTTGGCAAAATGCACATTGGCTCTGCGACTGGCGAGTTGAGCAACAGATAAAAGATTTCCATGTAGTTTGGGGACATGTAGGACGTCTTGGAGAATGGCATCACTCCACTTCCCATTTGCTGTCATTTGGACATGGATGCAACCGATGCCGGTGCTGAGGATGCTGCTGTTGTCGCCTAAGACAATTTTTACTGGGTTGGTGAGTGTTTTGAAATTGAAAAACCAGTTCCGATGGGAGCACATGGTACGTGAAGCTCCAGAATCGATAATCCATCGCTGATTTAGATTGATGCGTGATGATAGGGCTTGTAGCACTTTGAACAGGAGTACAGGGCTGTCCCCTTGCGGTGCACTGTCACTGGCAGGTGCCTGGTCTCCAGTTACTGTGACTTTGGCTGTAGTGTTGGGAGATTTCTGCATATCATCTCCAGTGCCACTTGCTTTGGCCTCATTTTCCTTTTCCAGCTTCCAGCACTCTTCCACCACATGGCCACACTTCTTACAGTGAGTGCAGCGTTTCTTTGTCTTCTCCTCCTCTGACTTTCCCTTTTTAGCTGTATTTGCTGAGCGCGCGAAGTAAGCGGTCACTCCAAGGCCTGATTCTTGGACGCAACATTGTTCATCAAGAATTATTTGTGACTTGACATGCTCAACGGTAAGGGAAGATGGATTGGACATAGAAAGGATGGTTTTTAGGGTGGATAGGGAGGTAGGGAGTGAGGAGATGATTGCAAAAGCAACGAGCTTGTCATCCAATGGCAAACCGATGTTGGATATGGTATGGGCAGCCCTGACTATGGTGTTTATCTGGGGCTCGAGTGATTCTGTGTCCAAGAGGGTGGAGCGGAAGACGTCATTGATAAGGTAAACAGTCTTCTGCTCTCCTTTGCCTTCATAGTGGACTAATAGCTTCTCCCAGCATTCCTTGGCTGTCTTCGCATACAGGACTGTACTCAGGGGTTCGTCCTTGAGCGTCAATGATATTTGCGCTTGTGCTTCGCTATCTTTGGATGCCCATTCCTCCTGTATTTCAGGAGGTGCTGTGGCATCTGGCTGAGGCTCTGATCCATCAACCACAGACCACAATCTCCGCAGTTTCAGGACCATCTGAACTCTGTACTTCCAGAATGTGAAGTTTCCACCATCATCTTCCAAGGAGGGTATGTCATATTGATGTGCTCCTTTTGAGTTTGCCGCAGGTGATGCTGCTGCCACTTTGGGTGCCGCTGTGCTGGGGGAACTCATTGCTTATAGTGTGTGGTGGTTTTCTGTCTGGTGTGTATTCTGGTTGGATTTAGAGCAACTCAGGTCTCATAATCTGTAGCAAGCTATGAAAGCGTAGCTCAGTCTTTGGGATAGAAAGACTATATAATTTGATAATACCTATGAAAGCGTAGCTACACAAATGAATCAGTAAAGGAAAGATGCAGCTACAACACAAGGAGTACTGACCTCAGTCTTTGGGATAGAAAGACTGAGGTTCCTAACTACGCTACTAAGTTCTTTTGTAAGAGCGAAGTATAACAAATAGACATGAAAATTTGCATGACCCACATGCTCTGAATATTGCATTGATGCGGTGATGATCGGATCTGGGCTGCCATCTCTGGTATCAATTGGCTGCGTGCTATGGCTGCACTTCCAACAGTCTGTAGCTCTCACGCAGAATAAGATGTCGTTGGTCAGGAATTTGGGCAATGGGACGCATCGTCGTCGCCTTGCGGGTTCGGGTGAGTTCTTTTGTTTCTAAGTTCTGATAAGTCTGTTCTAATGTCACAGCCAGGTCTCTGCTGTGTCAAGGTCATTCAAGTCACTGCTCCTCAAGATATAGAGCACATGCAAAGTCAAGGTCAAGACTGTCAAGGGCAAGTTGATTCAAGGGTGTCAAGGCAAACTACAAAGAGCTGCGGTCAAGGGCAAGTCAATTCAGATGTCAAAGTGAGCTACAAAGAGCTGCGGTCAAGGTTCAAGGCCCACAAGATCCAAGAGGGGCATGTGTGCAAGCAGGGAGTTGAAGCAGTGGCAATAGGCCCTGCTGGAAGTCTGGGGAGAGGGCTTCCTAAGTCGCAGCTTAGGAAGTTCAAGAGGATTTCTGGTGAAGAATAGTAGACCTGTATTGAATACAAGAGAACAGACTTAAGGTCTGTCTCTGTAATGTAGCAGTTTAAATACATCTTGAGATAGGCACATCAGTAAATGTAAGTTAATCAGAATGTTCCAGTAAGTGTCCACATGTGCCAGGGGTTATGCCCTGAACTGAGATAGAACAAAAGTGAGAGGGGTTGCACCCACTGCAGAGAAACCATATGGTGCAATCAAGGGATCAGATCATAAGTGTTACCAATGGAAATTTGTCACAAACACGTCACAGACCGTCACATCCAAACCGTCACAGCTCTTGTCACAAGACTTGAAGGCAGAGATTGGAACAGGTATCAAACACGAATCAGAATCATCACACCAGTCCCTTCCCCAGCGTCAGAGCCGACGCCGCCCTTAAGAGAGAGGTGATTTTCCAATCTTTCTTTCCTCATCCCAATTCAAGATAACAAATTCTGGCCTGCAATAAACACACCATCCACTGCAACGCATCAATGCGACCATGCACTACGCCCAGGATGACTACTCCACGCCATTTCCCTGTACAACCTATTGACCCCACCATGATTAACCAAACCATTGCAGCAGTTAACAATGCAGTGACCAAAGCGGCACTTAGATGACCGGACGATGCCCCAACACTGACCCCTACTCCTGAACCACCTACCCTGACACACCACCTCCCTTCCATGATGACAGATGACCCAACTCAACACCTGATGGACATGATTACCCTAACAACCCAGGATCCAAACCTGGAGCATGAAATCCAAACCAGAGTTCTGGCCATGCTTGCTGAGGCCAGGACACGTCTAACAGTTACAGCTCCTCCTCCAGAAACATCGGACAACATCATCTATAGGCCAACCACCCCAGAACTAGGACAACTACCTGACAAAGAGGTGGTCATCCAGACCACAGCAGAAGTAAACAACGCAACCAGGATGGAGAACCACTACGACCCCCCTTCCCCTCCTTTCCAGCAGAATCATGAACACACCCCCCACTACGTCGAACACTGAGTCGCCAACAGCAATGGACGCGTCAACATCGCTCGGTGGTTAGCCTTTGAGTACCGCCGTGCCGATCCCTGCATTGCATTTACCATGGGGGCAAGGCAACCCATCCATTATCTCCCTCTCCATGTCCAATCACGCCCTCGCTCCTCTAGGGGCCCCAATCCCATACTAACACGATTTCAGCAATGCTTGTTTGATGCAGAACAAGCCTTTTCTCATCTAGTGAATGCAGCTCTGGATGACATGAACAACCCTGGTGCTTGGGCTGAGGTCTCCTGCTATCGCTATGCTACTAGACATTTGGACCAAGCTCATGCTGAACTAGCTCACTGGCGCCATCAAGCTGACTGTGCAACTCAAGATATTCGCTTTGCCATTCATGCACTCTCTAGGGGGGATGTGTACCATCGCATTTTTCCATTTCTCACCTATGCCTATGCCAGCAATCGACGAATGCGCCCAGAAGAGGCCACCCTCTATGCCCCCCATCCAGAACTACGAGCCATTCTCCAAGCTGGAGGTGTTGGGAGTGCCTATTTGCCTTGTTGTCGTTGTCCACATCTCATCACTTCTCCTGTTATTGATCTTACTCATGAAGACTAGGGCACTTGGGGGCAAGTACCACTGTAAAAGGGGGGTGATGTGACAGTTATCTTTGTGTTTTTTCTGCTTGTTTGTATTCTCCAATGCCGAATCCCTTACTTCTGCAGCTTCAACAGCTCCATTAAATGGTCAAAGTCCTTATGACCATTTGTACAGTATTGAGGGCACAACCCCTCTTAGTCCACACAAACTCCAAGTCTCATATTAGCTAGACTGTTCTTTACTGATACAACTATGACATAGCTATGACCTAGCCATGATATCATCTGTAGAAGCCTAGGACAGTCTCTGGTAGTTTACTGAGCCTCCAACCTGTATTTAAGGACCATTAGTTTCAGAGACAGACCTTAAGTCTGTTCTCTAGTACCCAATACAGGTGTTACAGACTCACCAGAAGCCCCATTCCTCTTGAGCCCCTAAGCCGCGCCTTAGGAGTCTTCATCCCAGTTATTTTGTGACAGGACTGAGTGTCCCTGTTCGATTTCGCATCGCGCGCGCACCTGCTGCAACTTGTAGGGCTTGAACACCTAGGTGATAACCTTGAGATCTTGATACTTGTCTTGCTATCCTTGACGCGAATTGACCTAGTACACAGCTAGCACCTGGCTGTGACACTACTTGTTTTCTAGCTTAACACGCTACTGTTGAACAATCATGCTGCTGGTTATACTGACTGTTGTTAGTAGCGGGTTAGGCTAAAAGACAAGTTAAACTTCAGAGGAAGAAGAACTCTATAATACTATGCTACTGACCTAAAAGACAAGTTAACTACACAGAGAATGTTAGTCAAAGGAAAAGTAGAAAGTAAAGTAAAGACGACTTACACTTCAGAGGAAGAAGAACTCTGAAGTGTAAAGGACAAAACAGACACCCTTATATACCCATGGGGGCCAGGGGAAATGGTCTGTGCGCACTGGGAATAAGTCCACAAGTGCTGGACAATAAACAAAGAGGGATAAAGGCCATTGGCCAAAGAGATATCATGTGCTTACTGCACATTACTAAGGATATCACTAATCAGCTGAGTAAGGTGAGAAAGAAATGTAATAAAGATATCATAAAAAGTCCAAAACTCCGGAACCTAATCTAATCTTATCTACAGCTAAAGCGATCCTTAGATGCCTGAAGCATCTCCAGACACATCCCATGTCAACAGCTACTAACCACAGTCAGTATAACCAGCAGCATGATTGTTTGACACCCATGCCTTGTTCTAGACCCTAAACTCCACATGCAGGTCGCTAAACCCAGCTTACAGATAGAGCCAAGCATTGACTGGACTTAAAGCCACAAGCTTCTGGCTATAGGCCTACTAAGACTATCTATGGGACAAAAACCCAGCTACAACTATGAATGTTACTAATAGCACTTCAAAGTCTGGTCCAGTCTGGTTTTTTTCCATTTTAGGCATGAACCGGAACCAGAACTGGTCCACTCAGTCTGCTTCCTTGAAAATAACCGGACTGGACTAATGAGAACCAGTTAAGAACAGTCCAGAAGCGGTCCTTAGACCAGTTTCAACTGGTCTTCTTACCATTTACATGGATTGACAGTGCCATCTACTTAGAGACAATAGGTCCTCAACACAGGGTTAACAGGTAATAATTGGGTGACACAGCAAACAGAAAGATTGGACAAGTCAATTAGTTGAAGTGACTTAAGATGCAGCACAAAAGGAAGTGGGTGGGACAGATCACAATTGCTGTTCACTACTACTTGAGCCCATTTACATGCAATCTCTACTTAAGATGATAGAACAAGACTTGTAACTAAGTAAATCAACAGTTGGACTAATTAACAATAAGTTGGTGCATATGAGATAACAGGTGTCAATGTGCTTAGTTCACACGTGAAAATTGTTGGTAGTCGCTAGTTTGTATGCAGTCGCAGTCGGCATGGGTGGTGAATTTTCTTCAAGTTATCTTCACCAGGTTGTTACGTCTGGTGCGGGACGTTCCACACGACTTGTGTGACAGCGTTCGTTCGTGTATCAGGTAAGAGACCAATGGGGTCCCTTGGAAGTATGCGGGAAGAGTCAAAGTCAAAGAGGCTGTACTCTAAGACAATGTTGAGCGGAAAGTACCAGAAGTACTTGAGATGGTCGAGTCAGAGCGTTCAAAGGGAAGTCCAGAAGACAAGCACCAATGTATTCAATAAGTCGAGTCTGAGGTCTACAAGGTAGCTACAGTGGACTTATATACGTAATTGGGTGAGCGTCTAAAGATAAGATAAGACAAAGTCATATGGGCCCGAATATACGAAAGCGGAGGGCGTAAAGCCTGGCTTCTGATAGGGAATTAAGTAAGTGTCCGGTCATAGAGATAAGGATAGAAGATAAGAGATAAGAGGGCAAACGTAAGTATAGTAATGCAAACAAAGACAAAGGCAGTCACGGGGAAGGGAGCAGGGCACGTGATGGGTCCCAGGAAGGGGACGTAATCAAGAAGTGGAGAGTTGGTGGAAGAGAAGGGTCGTCATTGGGGAGAGTGAAGAAAATCGGGTTGCTAGGCAGGGGTCGTAACATCACCCCCTCTTCTGGTTCTAGCAGACCCGGCTAGAAATGACTTGTACCGTCATCATCCTGCACCAGGTCGAGATAGTCGTCGGCTACATTACGATCATCCAGGGAGTAGTTTTCTTTGTCGGAATCCTGGGGACATTGATGAGTGCGAAGGAACCCGTAAGGGCTGCGCTGCCCACACGAGTAGCAGAGGTCGTGGACAGGGCAGTCCAGCTCGCGATGCCCCGCGTTGTGGCGAAGACACTTGCCACACCATCCGGAAGGGTTGATGATGGTTGGGGCGACGCCAATGCGACGGAAGATACAGAACCTACTCCAATGCATATTGCTACGGCAGTGACGGCACCACTTGCGGTTGAGGGGACAATTCCAACTGATGTGATACTTGCTGTCGCACCACCAACATGTCTCTCCTCGGGGGTTCTCGTGCATCCGCGGCATCTCGAACCGGTTCGGCAGCAACGTGGGCGCGGCCCCCAAAGATCGTGGGGGGAGGGGTCGTGCATACGTGTCAGCGTACCTCTCGGCGATGGTTTGATACGCATCTCCCTTTTCCAACCTCTTCCTGATCTCCACCAATTCCTGTTCCACCTGGAACATCCCACTCGTCAGTCGTGTCATCATCTTTGCATGTTCTTTATACTGCCTGTTGAGCGTCGTGCGCAATGTCAGGTTCTTCCGCAGTCTCATTACTTCGGCTTTGAGACGCGGAAGGCGCATGTCATTCAGGACTTCATCGATGGCGAAGGCTCGGGAGTCTTCGGCAGCTAGGTGTCCGAGCTGCTCGTCGCTCATTGTGTGGTGGAGACGCCCTGTGTACCTTTCTTCCAAGTAGACCGGGGCCCCATAGACTGGACCGTTCTTCTTCATGCATCCTGCTACGTCCATCCCTCCATTGGTATAGAAGATGTACTTAGCTATGGCGATCTCTCCCTCGGCCATGGTGATCTCGAGAGGGTAATACATGGATGAGTTTGGGTTATTGGCGAAAAACAGAAACTCCGGGACTTCGTCGTCCATCTCCATCCCCAAGAGGTCATTTGGGTGGGGTTCCTCACAGTGGTTGAAGTCGTCATTGGGGTTGGGAGATTGATTCTTGACTCGGGCCTCGGCGGCCTCGTAATCGATAGGAGAGGAAGGGCGTGTGGAAGGATGAGCGGATGGGAAGTTCTCGACAACTACGGTGGTGGCCGTGAAGGCGTCGATGGCAGCGTTGGCAGCGACAAAAGACATGATAGATTGGATGGTGTTAGAACGTTGCTGGGAGAGCATGTACTGGGGAATTAGACGGGGTTCTGGGTTGTCTCCTTTTAACTGTTCTTGGGCGCTTCTGGGTGTCGGGCATGGAACTCCGAGATAAGGTCCGGGGCAAAGATATTCCCGGCTGGCTCCCACGAGTTGTCAGAGGCTGAGAATCCTTTCCACTTGATCAGGTAATACAGCTTGCGCCCTCAGCCTTGTCGCTTCGAGTCTAGAACGCGTTCTACTTCCCACTCCTCTTCCCCGTCGATAAGGTCAGGTGGGGGTCTTGGGAAGTTCCCCCATGCATGGAGGTTTCCTTATACAGGGTCAGAAGCTTGGCATGGAAGATGGGGTGGATCTTCCATTTCGGCGGCAATTGCAGCTCGTAAGACACATCTGACAGCTTCCGTGTGATCAGGAAGGGTCCATGGCGTCGAGGTGCTAGTTTGGCCGAGGGGTGTGAGGTGTGAATGTTTCGTCCCTCCAGCCATACCCAGTCATTGGTCTGATAAGGTGTGAATGTACTCGGCCCTGCTGCCATAAGTTGCTGTGCCTTTACCAGGTTTTCATTGGCGGATTGCTGTAACTGTTTCCATTGGCTTATCCGCTGGGTTACTGAGGGGACATTAATGGGTTTATCGCCCATGTGGTACGTGGAGTCCAGCCCATGATAAGGGAAAATGGGGTGGCTTTTGTTGTCCCGTTGGGCCATGAGTTGTGAGCAAACTCCGCAGTTGATAACCATTCTGCCCAGTCATCTTGTCGGGCGTTGCACCAAAACCGAAGGTATTGTTCTAACCATTGGTTTGTTCGCTCGGACTGTCCGTCTGTCTGTGGATGGTAAGCCGTTGAGATGTTCTGTGTAATGTCTAATGTTTTGCACAGGGCTTTAGCGAAGGTCGAGGTGAATCGCGTGTCTCGGTCGGATATAATCTTCTAGGAAGTCCATAGTGGCGTATACATGGTTCAGATAGAGCTTCGCCACTCCTTCAGCCGTAATAGCTTCATTGCAGGGAATAAACAAGGCCGCCTTGGAACAATCGTGGTCAGTGATTGTGAGGATAGTGTCGAAACCCTGTGACTGGGTAGTTTGACTATGAAGTCCATGGCGATAGTCTGGAAGGGGGTTGACGAGATAGGAGTGATGGGGTACACTGGTGGGATCTTCGGGTGTGTGTTGACTTTGTTTCTTGACATGCTGCACATCCCTGTACGTAGCTTTCGACATCTTTTTCATGTTGGGCCACCAATAGTCTCTTTTGGCAAGGGCATAGGTGTTGGCGATGCCAGGGTGGCCAGCAGAGGGGAGGTCATGATGAAAATGGATCACCCCCCTCTTAATGTTGTCGCCACTGGTGACAACGAGTCGATCCCCGTCCTTCCACCAAAGGCCATTGACTTCTTTCAGGTTGTGTGCTTCAGCCCATGAACGGCATAGTTCTTGGTTCATGTTTTGGGAGACTTGTGCCCATAGATCCATGTCGTGAAGACTGACGGCGGCAGTCTTTGCAAAGACTTCCTCTGGCAGAACGGTGACGTTGTTATTGTCATCTTCGCCCGTGTGCATATCTGACCTGCGCGACAGTGCATCCACTCTAGCGTTCTGGCTTCCAGCAATGTGTTTCAACGTGAAGTTATATTCCTCTAGCTCCAGGACTTCTCGTGCCACACGTCGACTAATTTTATGGGGTTCCTTCCAATATAGTAGGTTGGAATGGTCGGTGTGGATGATGGTTTTATGAGGAGTTCCTGCCAGGTAAGGTTGCCAGTGTCGCAATGCCTTGACTATGGCTAGGAGTTCTCTATCCCAGATGTCATAGTTTCGTTCGCTGGTGAGAAAGTTTCGGAATAGTATGCCACCGGGTGAAGTATTTGCGTGGCATCCCTCTGGTACAGTACTGCCCCATTGGCGAAGTGAGAGGCATCCACTTCTAGCTCAAAGGGACGGCTCAGATCTGATTGGATGAGTACTGGTTCTGAGCCAACGAGGTCCCTAATTTGTTTGAAAGCCCGTTGCTGTGCTGTGTCCCACTGCCATGGCATATCCTTCTTCAACAGATCGTTCAAAGGCCATGCAATGCCTGAAAATCCCTTGACAAAGCGCCGATAGAAGTTACAGAATCCAATGAATGACCGGACGTCCTTGATGCAGGTCAGCACAGGCCACTCCTGGATCCCTTGTACTTTAACGGGGTCCATGCGCACTTGTCCTCCTTCCAAAATGACTCCTAGGTATTCGACGCTTCGTTGCTCGAAGGAGCACTTGGCTGGTTTGAGATATAGGTCATGTTCTCGTAATATATCCAGTACCTGGTGTACGCGCTCTCGATGGTGATCTAAGTTGTCTGGGGTGGCTACTAAAATGTCATCCATGTAAACCACCACTTCGCCGGTGAGAATAAGGTCGTGGAAGATGTGATTCATCATGGATTGGAATGTCGCCAGTGAATTCGTAAGACCAAAGAACATGACATTTGGTTCGAACAGCCCTTGATTTGTCTTGAAGGCAGCCTTACACTGGTCGCCGTCTTTGATCCTGACATTGTTGTAACCCCATCGTACATCCATTTTGGAGAAGAGGGACTTATCCCTCATGGTGTTGATAAGTTCAGAGATAAGCGGCAGAGGGTAGGCATTTTTCACAGTGTAAGCGTTGATTTGCCGATAGTCCTGGACTGGTCGTAGCTTGCCGTCCTTCTTTTTGATGAAGAAGAAGGGTGAGGCGTACTGTGACTTGGATGGGCGAATATACCCCTTTGCCAAATGCTCTTTGAGGAATTCTGTTAATGCTGCTTGTTCAGACTGGGACAGAGGGTAAATTTTGCAATCTATTGCTGCCGGCGTGTCGGGGAGTAGATCTATGGCATGATCCCATGGTCTGGAGGGTGGAAACCGCTGTGACTCCTCTTCGGAGAACACCTTCCAATGCCGATGGTAGACATGCGGTACTATGTCATTGTAAGTCTTCTCTGTCTGCCCCTGTATTGCCTTTTGGGCTAGTTCTGATGCCTTGGTTGCATAACAGTGACCTAGGTCTTCCTCGCTTGTGTCCGTAGTTTTTATTCCCTTATGCCTGACTGCATAGTCATATCCGATCGACGTAATGATAGTGGGGTAGGACTCTTTGTCCATTGTCACGTCTGTCCAATTGATCTTGGGTTCGAATGCAGCAAGCCATGGATATCCCAAGATAAGGTCTTTGTCTCCCAAGTTGGTGATCAGGAAACGGATAACTTTCATCATTTCCCCAACTTGGACATTCAGGTCGGTATAGTGTGTGATTTTTCCAGCACGATTGGCTGTCCCGTCAATATTCCAGATATTCTTTTCTGTGGGAAGTGCCTGCATCCCAAGTCCTAAGGTTTTAACCATTCGTGGACTGATGAAGTTATCTGTAGCTCCAGAGTCCACTAAGATATCTCGGTCGGCCGTCCTCTGCGTAGTCTCAAAATGAACTGGTATTTTCAATGATTTGAATCAACTAGTATACACAGAGGTAACATGGAGTGCTCGCGCCCAGGCCGATGGGGTAGAGCTTATCAAAAATCCTTCTTTGCGAATGCCTTCTCGACAAGGATGGCCCGCACTTCCTCACTTTCTTTCATCATACTTGCCCAGATGTCTTGGGCCTTTTCTTCTTTGGTTCGTTTGTCTACGGCAGGCGGGTTGTTGCGCACGGGGGCCACAGGTGTGGTGGTAGCTTCTGTGACTCATACCCCCTTCTTTGGACAGTCTCGGGACATATGTCCTTGTCCTTTACAGCGGAAACACCGCCCTTCTTTCATCAACGTCTGTCGTTCATCCTCGGTGAGCATGGCTCTTGCCTTGATCCTGTCTGCCGAGGTGTCCATAGCATTGGGATCTCTTTGGGTAGCATGCGTTGGTTTAACTCCAAACGCTGTCTTCCACTGCTCCTGAGTCTTTCCTTTCTTTGTGTCGACTCCAAATCGAGTTTGGAAGTCCAGATAGTCCTGCTGCTGTCGTCGGGCAGCATCAACCCACTCGTCCCAGTCATGCGGGTGGTGAAACTGGATAATATTTTTGACGAGTGGGTTTGGCAATCCTTGGGAGAAGAGGTCCAAGGTTGCTTCTTCGTCTGTATCATAGCCTGCTCGGTTTGCCAGGCTTCGGAACTTTGCCACATAGGCATCGAGCTCCCCTTTCTCCATTCGCAGGGACTTCAGTTCCCTAGCCGCCTTCTGTTTTGCTTGCCCATCAGTGAACGTGTCCTTGAACCTCTGGGCTATGGTTTCCCAAAGGCCTTCACTGGTAGTGCGGCGGCCACTCTCTACCTGCTCATTCAGCCACTCAAGCTGTTCCATTGTCCAATCATCAACTGCGTCACCCCTGATAAGTGAGAGAAAGAGGTTGGCGCATTGAAAAGGGTTGACAATTTGGGCAACATCATGATTGAAGTTTTTAAAGGTGGTGAACTCCAGCATAAACTTCTTGCTTTGGGAGCGATCTCCCGTGAAGGTCTGAGGCAGAATCCCTGAGAGACGTCCCGATGGTGGAGGGATATTTGGGATAGCAGGGGGAGGTGGAGGCGGGGGCAGAGCGGGATCAGGGAGCTGGGCAGCGATGGTTGACATGTTTTGGTAGAATGGGGTGATGGTGTTGGTGGATTGTATCGATATCTGAGGAGTCGTCAAGGCAGGTGTTCTGATCGTGGCGACTGCTGGTGCAACCAGAGGCGTAGACAATGCTAATGCTGGTGCGTCTTCACTACTTTCGTCAATGTATTCTTCTGGTTCTGAGTCGGTGACAATCACGGGTGGGTTTTCTCTCCACGGTCCAAGCCCAAATTCTGGTGGAGCGGGAGCAGTAGTGACCCATGAATGTTTACTTTCCAAATATTGGATATGATACCAGACTCTCTTTTCGTCGTCGTATTCTACCGGTTGGTATCTTCCATCATGATAGACGTAGTATCCAAACTCGGTTTCAAAGTCTTTCCAGACGGCAGAGCCAAGTGTCTGTTGTGAAAGATTATTCTCGTCTCTGCGTTCGATGAGCTCTTCTTTAAACAAGGTCTGGCTCCAGCTGGAAGAAGCCACGTTGGGAGGAGACTCGACTTGATGTTACGTCCGGTGCGGGACGTTCCACACGACTTGTGTGACAGCGTTCGTTCGTGTATCAGATAAGAGACCAATGGGGTCTCTTGGAGTTATACGGGAAGAGTCAAAGTCAAAGAGGCTGTACTCTAAGACAATGTTGAACGGAAAGTACCAGAAGTACTTGAGATGGTCGAGTCAGAGTGTCCAAAGGGAAGTCCAGAAGACAAGCACCGATGTATTCAATAAGTCGAGTCTGAGGTCTACAAGGTAGCTACGGTGGACTTATATACATAATTGGGTGAGCGTCTAAAGATAAGATAAGACAAAGTCATGTGGGCCCAAATATGCGAAAGCGGAGGGCGTAAAGCCTGGCTTCTGATAGGGAATTAAGTAAGTGTCCGGTCATAGAGATAAGAGATAAGGGATAAGAGATAAGGAGGCCAAACACGAGTACAGTAATGTCAACAAGGTCAAAGGTGGTCACGGGGAAGGGAGCAGGGCACGTGATGGGTCCCAGGAAGGGGACATAATCAAGAAGTGGAGAGTCGGTGGAAGAGAAGGGTCGTCATTGGGGAGAGTGAAGAAAATCGGGTTGCTAGGCAGGGGTCGTAACAATAAGGGTGTCTGTTTCGTCTCTTACACTTCAGAGTTTCTTCTACCTCTGAAGTGTAAGTCGTCCTCTCTACTATCTTCATTACCTCTAGACTAACTCTGTATATAGAACTTGTCTTTATAGGTGTGTAGTATAGTAATATAGAGTTTCTTCTACCTCTGAAGTAACTTGTCTTTATAGCCTAACCCGCTAACACCCAACAGTCAGTATGCTGTGCCTCATGCCTGTTTGACAATAAGTCCACAAGTGCTGGACAAAAGAGTGAGGGACTATGGCCATTGGCCAAAAGAGAATCACATGCTTACAGCGCATTACTAAGTACATCACTAATCAGCTGAGTAAGGTGAGAAAGAAATGTAATAAAGATATCGTAAAAAGTCCAAAACTCCGGAACCTAATCTAATCTTATCTACAGCTTAAGCGATCCTAGATGCCTGAAGCATCTCCAGACACATCTTGTGTCAAGAGTGGTTAAGCAAAAGAAAAAGAAAAAGAATAGAATCATCACAACACCCCCATTGAGGCATTACAAGATGACTTGATTCCAACAAGAGAACAGACTTAGAGTCTGTCTTCAGCTACTGGTGGGGTTTAAATACAGGGGCTATCTAAACAAGGCCAAATTCTAGGAAGTGTATCCTCTTGGATAGGGATCCAAGGAGTGAGTCATCTATGCTATAAAGAGTTCAAGGCTATGCAAATCCTAGGAGAGGGATCCTAGGATTGAGTCTAGAATAGGTCTAGACCCAAGTCACATGAGGTTATGCTCATGTGTCTGTAACCAAGTCATGAGGCACTTGAAGAAAGGGAAACAAATAGGAAGTAGACAGACATTGGTATCATATGAGTGGTGACAAATGGGCTAGGCAGGTTGTGCTGCTGACTATGAGTTCATTTTGCTTCTGGCTGCACAGCCCCACTCCCAGAAGCAATAGTGTTTAGTAGTGCTATGTCATTATGTTCTCCCACATCATCTTGTGCTTGCCTGTGCATATTTTGTGCCTGCTCAAGCACCCTTTTGGCATCACCCAGTTGTGATCTCCTGATATATACTCTTCCTAACCCATTTAGGGCATTTCCCTGACCTTGACCTGAGTTAGCAGCCTTATGAAGTTCCAATGCCTGGTGGAATGAAGCTTCTGCCTCATTCAATTTATCTTGTTCTAAATATATATCTCCAAGGGAATCATAGTCAAATGCCTGATTTCGAATGGAATTGGCATCCTTGTGAAATTTCAGAGCCTCTTGATATGAAGCTTCTGCTTCATTTAGCCTTTTTTGCTTTATGTACACATCCCCCAGTCCAGCATGGTCATTCCCTTGGCTTCTGACAGAATTGACACTTCTATGGGACTCAAGAGCCTTTTTGAAGGATGCTTCAGCTTCATCCAATTTATCTAAACTCAGATATAAGCCACCAAGTCCAGAAGAACCATTTCCTTGATCCAGGACTGAATTGCAAAACTTCAAGGCATTATGATAGGAGTCTTCAGCCTCATCTAACCTGTTCAGCCTCAGATAGATGTCTCCAAGTTTCAAATGAGCATGCCCTTGACCAGAAACATTATTGGCAGCCTGGTGAAATTCCAAAGCCCTTTTATATGCAGCTTCTGCTTCAATGAAGGCATCTTGCTTGACATAAATGTCACCAAGGTCCCTCAAAACTGTAGCATGAAGGGGACTTTTATTACTTGAACTCAGTGAGCACTCTTTTTCTGCTTCTTGTATTTTGGACTTTGCATTTTCTATGTCATTTATGCGATAGTATAGTGTTCCCCAGCGCCTAAGGCACTTTATCAATAATGATGTGGGACAGTTCTGCTGTGTAAATGTCACAGCTTGGCTTATTAGTGCATCAGAATAGTCCCCAATGCTGATGGAGAAACGTGTGAATGTCATGATTGCACCAATCAACTTGGCTTGATATTGATAGCGTGATTTAAGAGATTAAAAAGTATGGAACTCGTGTTGTTGACTTCCAACACCATTTCAGCATAGTCTCTAGACCCAGCTCTATGTGGGTCAATGGATGCAAGAGCAATATAGAAGTTTGTCAGTGATGCCTCATATTTGGAAGGCAGAAATCCTTGGCTATTGCAAAAATGACGAATTATTGGATGAGTGAGATATCTCTCTCCAATCACATTAATCAAGCTGCATTGCTGAAGGACTCGAATACTTGGCAAAATCTCTATGTCAGTGAGAATTTTTCGAATCTCTCGAGCTGCTTTGTGTGGATTCCATCTGGCAACATGGCAAGAACTCCAAGCAAATCTCTAGAACTTGGGTTGCTCTTCATCCTCTCACTGTCAATTGAGAGTTGGACGGAGTATTCAAGATTTGACAGTCGATGTGTTTGCCCTCGTCCCCTTTGAATGAGCTCAGTATACTTTTTGTTCCATTCTTTTAACAACAATGCTGGTGACGAGGCCTGGGCAAGGTGGGCCAAAAGGTTGACAGCAAGAGGAACATAGTCAACAGCTTTAATAAGTTCTTCTGCAGAGTCATCATAACCATCTGCAATGTGTTCCCAAGCTTCTTTGGCAGCATCGTGGTCGAGGGTCTTTAATGGAGCCAGGGTGGGTCTTGTCCAGTATGTTCGAGCTGGCCGCTCTGTTCCCCGTATGGTGATGAGCACAGTAACGCTATTCAACTCTGTAATCCTGGACAATAACTCCTCGACAGAGTCCCTGATGGCTCCGGCCTGGTCCCAAGGGGATTCAAAGTTATCAAGACAAAGAATGCACTCCGTTGCGCTCAACAAGGCACGGATATGCGACCAAGCAGTATCGGAGCCAGCGCCCAAGACACCAAGAGACTTTGCTAGCTCAATAAGGAGGGCCCCTGGTGTGAAGGCGGATTCACACGTGACAAAATATCTGGCTTCGCCGAAGTGTTCCAGGATGCGTTCATGGGAGAGCACCGCATTGGCAAGAGTGGATTTCCCATAACCACCCGGGCCAAGGATGGCAATGCGAGCTGGATGGGGTCCAATATTGTTAAATATCAGGTCGATGATCTGTGTAAGCTCAGCATTGCGCCCGAAAAATATCTGTGGCGCGGGTTTAGGCAGGGCGGACCTGGGTGTGCACATTTGTATGAGATAATGTACGAACAACCAGAACGAGGTCTTACGTGGTGACCAAGGTTTGTATAGTAGTTGTTGACCCGTAACTGCCGGAAGAATCGACCTATTGAGCGAGTAAGCGAGAGAAACGCTCGATGTCGGAAGCAGTTCACCGTCCGCTCCGAAATGAGTTGCATCAAGTGTGTACGGACGGCTAGTTTCGCCTACAATATGAATTAGCGACATGAGAGATGAGGGCTGTGTGTTGAAGAGGACCTGGAAAAGTTGGAGCGCATGAGATAGCTTGGCGTCGCATTGCTTAACTTTGCCAAGAATATCCGTGCGGAGAAGGACCTTCTTGATTCCTTTCACTTCAACGCACTCGCTGAGCGCATCCCCTATGCCTTCCAAGTTCCTTTTCCCCTCGGTCAGACAATGAGAAAGAAGCACAAGGGGAAACAGAGCGCGCACACACCTTTGAAGGGATTGCAAGGCATCGCGCAAGTGAGCGAGATCCTCTTTACTCAGCTCGTGCTTCTGACAGAACTCTCCCACGTTGACGACGACGTTCGCCACATCGGCGACCTTCTGCATCACCATTTCCCAATCCCCCTTGACCTGTTTGACCTCCTGGCCCCCACGCTTGTTCAGTGCTGAAGCGGGTCGGTTGTGCAAGGTGCACTTACGGCTCGCATTTTGAGCGCTTGGAGTAGGATACTGGCAATCGGTCCGATGTAAGGGACCTTGGATGCTAGGGCACTTGCCTCCTTTAGAATAATGAGAGACGATTCGATGGTACCCATCGCAATGTTTCCAGGCCCGCTAATTGGATTCGATGATGCAAGATCGTTGAAATCAGCTGGAAAACGCGCATTAACATTATCCGGAAGAAAATGATTGCCTCGCAAGCTGAACCTACGATTTGGTTGCTTGTTTCTAAACGGCGCAGGAATTATCCTGCCCAAGGATTGTCTAAATGAAGATGACCTTGATTGTATGGTTGACATTGCTCTCGTCGACGACGGGTAAGAAGTAACTGAAGTGTGCGGCTGTGCGACTTGTGACAATACTAGGCCGTGGGCCGTCTCGGGCCGCATAGTTGAACCAGCAGATGGCCTGAGTCAGCGAAGGCGATGTAGGATGACATTCATGTCATGTGTCATGTGTCTGTCATGTAAATATGGAATGGTAGCACGTGATCCCATGCGTCGATAAATATATAGTTTTGACACAATAATGAACTTATCCGCTATCTAAATAGATAGCTAAAACCCTTTTTACAGCTGCATTCACCAGCAAATACATAAAAGCAGTCGTTTGTGTACGCTTGAAAAAGTAAGTAGGGAGAACTGTCATGTCACATGATCACACCGCGTCTTTACGGCCGCCGTTACAGTCAACCAAACTCAGACGTTAATCTCACCGTCACCGTCCTTCCAAAAATTCAATTATTCCATTAGATTGCTCCCGAGTGTCTATGATAACCCTATATAGACTCAACGGTGAGCATTGTCTCATATTATGCCGAATCCCAGTACCACACCTAACTCTACAAACCCTCATCCTGGGACTTCATATCTCAAAACAACCTCGTTGAAGAAACATCTTCCAGGAAGTGAACACCACAGCTCTGCACCATACCAAAAGCCCCATCACGGTATAAAAACATGACATTTAACGCAAGGTGTCCACGTGTCCACAATATCCCTTTTTATCACGTCCCTGATCTTAGATTACCACCAGAACCATAAGCAGCTTGCTATCATGTTCGTGTGTATTATCACTTGTGTCAGAGTGTGTGAGAGCATCCTGATTCAACAGGAAATGGCTGTACGCCGCATTCACGATGGTGCTTATCAAGCGCTGAACCATACCCAGAACACCCTCAACTCTTACTACTACGAGCTCAACTAACACTTACCTTCATGTCCTCCCAACAGTATCCTCCTCAAACTTTCAAATCATCCTCGATGCTTTCCAAGACTATGCCAAACAGACCGGCGTAGACCTCAGTGCTACCAATAATCCTTTCGCCGACAAGTTGAGAAGCTGTCTCTCACCCGACGCTATCTTGGAGTTGCTTCAAGGCAGCGCCAAGGCTTTTACGGAGTATCGAGAGGGAGATCGGAAGTTGATCAGCTGGCTTAGCCCCGTGGTGCAGGTTCTCCATGCATTTTCAAGCATTCTCAAGGAAGTTGTTGGCCTGGTAGGCTTCTAGGATTACCATGGATCCGTCTTGCAAACCTCTAATTTTTTATGCTTCGCCACTAGGTACCTTTCCAACCTACAAAAGCAATATTTGTCTGTATAGATGCTCTCCTCACCGTACGTGTCTCGTCGTTTCAACTGTGAGAACCATTTGTGAGTTTTTGCGTTTTTTTTTGTTCTATCGATCAGGCCGCTAGCGCGTCAGTGCGAGCTACGATGCCCTCGTGGATCTCTTCGAATGCGTCGGGAACTTCCTCAAACGTCTACACATTTATACCGAAATGACAGTCACCCCTTTGATGTCCAACATAATCGTGAAGATAATCGTCCAAGTTCTCTCCGTCCTCTCTCTAGCGACGAAACAGATAAAGCAGGGACGATTCAGTAAGCACGTTCTCGTTCTAGTAAAACTTCTTTCCCGCGTTTCATCTTTCTCGATAGAGAAATTCGCGAAGAAACTCTTGGGGAGAGTGAAATCGAGGCTGTACTCCAGAGATTGGACAGACTCACCCGAGAGGAGGCCCAGTTGACTGTCGTCCAGACACTCCAGGTTGTTCACGGTTTGATGAACAATATGAAAACAGTCATGGACGGTAAGCGATCCCTTATCTTTTTCGCTCGATAGTCGCATTTTGTGACACTTTTTGTCCGAGTAGACGGAAGGGCATCGACGGATGGCATAATCCAAGCTCTGGGTATGTTCGGCCAACTTGGGCTGTTATATTTATTTCTTGGGGGGCTGACTGCGGGTTGCTAGTTACGATGCAAAAGACAGCAAATGAGATAATAAGATGAAACGTTGGTCATTTCCCACTTT